>JAFLJL010015390.1:7500-51191 GCA_018398815.1 Conus ventricosus
TTTATTGCTAGGATCAACTAAATATATGTTATCGTCTGTCCATATAACCTTCTATCATGATATGCTTTGTTCCATTTAAGTGTTGGACAGAAAATCACAATGTGATCAAAATTATAGCGATAAACTGTTTTGTAATAGGTCTAGGACAAATATTGTTTTTCACAACCAGTTTGCCCACAAATCAATGAACAATGAGGAGTTTTTTGTTATAAAGTATTAACTGCTCCATGGTTTTATAACAGAATTTAATCTAATCCAGTTATTGTTTTTATCATGCTCTCTGTCAAAACTTGTTCAGTATAATAAAACCCTACAAGCCTAAATGTGTAAGATAAATCCAATCATTCTGTAAGATGTTTCTATTTAAGTCAACAGTGATTTTGTTGCTTGTTGTTATAACTTAATATCCTCACCATTGTGAAGAACGACGATGGTAACGTTAAGACGTTTAATGTCTAAGTTTTGCCAGCTAATTAGAATTCCTTTTAAAAGGACGTCACTGACGCCCACAACCCCATCCCTCCCCTCATCTTTAAAGACAGAAATTTCAAATATCACTGTGAACGTGTCTCCTAATTTTCTGCTTGGAAAGAACTGTAATTTGTAGAAGCTTCCTTTAAAACCGTTTCTCTTCTGTGGAGGATGTACTGTTTTTCCCATACGGCGTTATTTCAATCTCTTTCCGACTATTGTCGTCCGCATAAGACTTACGTGTAAAGGGCCAGAGTTGAATGCTTTTCTGAAACTTTTTTGACGGCCAAAAATGTAAATGGGCTTATGAATTCAAATTTTATTTCCCATTCTAAATATGGTTCTAAGTGCCATTTGAGGTCAGTTTTCGAACTATTTATATTCATACTGGCCAACATTATTTGCTTCTAGATTGCGCAGTTGTTCTAGTTTAGGAAACGTTTTGCGTCGCCAACCTCTTTACGTTTATAATCACCATCTTTAGTGTACTCAAAACCATACAAAGCGCCTATCTCACCATTCTGTTCAAAGTCTGTAACGTCTGCAAGGTCTTTTAATTCTAAAGTTATACACCTCACAGCGCTAATGTAACTCCTGGTTCTTCTGGCCCACGCGACATTTTTAGTACAGCTTATTATTTTATTTCCAAGACAATGTGCAGGTTATCACATTTCACGATTTTACCTGTTTTGTCTGCAATTTTTATATTAAATGATCCAACCCTCCCACAAACTAATCTTTTAAACTGTAAATTTGGGAATTGTATAATTTCATAATCGCAATATGCAGCTTTCCCTGAGGAAGAGCTCTTAAAACAGTTGAGGGCCTTCCATCATATAAGTTTCATCAGTGCTTAGCTCATCCAAATGAACATAGAGTAATGAATGTAATGCAAGATCGAGCGGATTTTCTCCCTCATAAGTAGTTTTGTTTGGTGTAACTTCAAAACTATGAAACGGCTTGATTGGCAGTTGTAAAACCTAACATTTTAGCTAGCTCTCCATCAAAATGGTAACCTACTTCTTCTTCTTCAGTTGAAGGTCAACATTGTTTTCAGATTCGCATTTGTTAAGTTTGAGAGTAATGTCAAAGTTACTCATTGCTTCTTTTAGTGAGCAAAACCCGTAATAAACCATCAGGTATTGTTAACTGGCTAACTTTGGCCCCTGTTTTGTTAACTTTTAGAATCGTATTATTCTCCCTGGATTCACTTATATTAACCATACGACTTTGTAAAATATTTTCATGAAGCGCAACCATTCTGCTTCCGCATTCATTATCAATAGCATGTTCTAAAAACGAAGGGCGTCTTGGGTTGTTATTGTTACAAACATTTTTTAAAACAAATTAAAAATGAGTGCATTCAAATATACTGATGCAAAATATTCTGCTGGGCCGCACTACAATCTTAAAAATATAACAACTGATACTCTTGACATTTCTGTGACCCAGACTGACACCTTTCAAGTAAAGGTTAGTACTCCATTAAGCAGATATCTTAACCTCCTATTAAAAAAGACTACATCGCGAAAGTGTGGTTCAGTCATCCGATGCAGTTTTATCAGAACCAGTTAAACTTTGCTGTGTTTTGCGCATCAACTGGGTGAGGAGTGTCGTATGCTGATCACTTAAATCATCCCGATCCTTTGGTGAGGTCAGTGTATAGATATTCATTTTTTATTACACCTTCAGACGTATTTTGACTGAATGCAAGCACCATTACCAAATGACAAACCGTTTAATCCATTTAGCAACAGAATAGACATGAAGGCTTTTGAAAGGATCTGTAACGAATTCAATATTAATGTTAAGGAAGACTTTAGACAAAAGTTGGATCTTAATCATGGCTTAGGCACCCCTTATTTTTGGGGCGTGCACAGAAATATAAATATGACTGGAATCCTCCTTACACATCTTTCTCTCCAGACACAACTGTTCACCTCGGGTCCATAAGCAAGAGCATAAATCAGCATGGACAACATTTATCTTAGACACTTCTAAGGGCCTAACCAAAGCAGGAATAGAACGAATAAACGACTCTATTCGTACTTACGTTTGGTGTTTGCTAGGTTCGCAAGCACAAACGAGATCGAGCATAACTGATCCTTCTACTGGCTTTGACGCGCAAAAACATACTTACAAATTTAGAGGACGCCATTAATTCTACAGTTGATTTACCTTCAAGTATAAAAAGGTACCAAAATGTTTTACAATACGCAAGATCAAAAGTAGACTTTGCTGTTGGCACTGGTTTATACATCTGCCTTCCTGACCTTAGACTCCAGATAGGTACAATAATAAACTACAATAATGAAATCCTTGTGGCAGGCAATGAACAAAGGTCGGAAAAAACGAAATAAATTCTGAGCCAGTAATATGCAAGCAGTAAACAAACACCCAAGAATAAGTCATCCAATCCCCGAGGCCCAAAGCCCGAAGGCCGTTGAAGAAGTCAAAAAAAATAATGACCATGAATATGAAAAGACAGCACTTGTTCTTGGATTAACTGGCCTGGGATTACTTGGTCTTTATTTTACTAAAAATTAACCCGACTATTAAGAGAACTAATGTCCATAAGTGCTCGGCCATAAGCCAACTACTTTGCCTGCAGTAGACAAAAGCCAGCTAACAACACCCCCTAATATACCGGTAAAGAGTCTATAGCTTTACCACTAATTTTTTAATAGCCCGCAAGATGATCAAGCTGTTTTTTTACCCATGATTTATCAGGTGGAGGCGATGGCGATGGAGGCACTGACCCAGCACCACCACCACCCGTAATAGCCATCACCAATGTACTTATTGCAAATCCTAAGGCCGTTATAACGCTTACTAATGTGACTCCTTGCTCTCTAAACAATGTTCTTATGTCGTTCTGCTAGTGTGTGTCTTCATATAAAATTCTTTGGATAGTTCTCTTATTCTGCTCACTTGAGTTCGTAATTGTTCTCGGTTAGTAGACAACACTTCTAGTCTTGCTGATCTCTCTGTTCAAGATCTTTTAGTCTTGGGTTATTCTTTCTTTAATATCATGCCCTAAGTTGGCGTCATCAGCCTCAACGAGTTTTTTCTTTTTCTCTTTTTATATGCTCATCTAGTTCACCTAGTTTTGCTAAAATTGTTTGTTAATTCGCCTCTGATGCTTCTTAAAGCATGATCAAGGGCCGTTATTTCTCGCATGGGTAGCGGGGGTCGTGTATAGTTTTTAATGCTGTTTCTTCTGAAAAACTGTTTCTGCTTGCATTACTTTGTCTGCTGTTGACTTAAATCTTGAAGTTCCATGTTTTGTATTTGGCTATCTGTTGGGAGTTCTTGTTGTATGTTTTGAAGTTTAGCAACTGCATCCCTATCTAATTTTGGTTTAGCAATGCCAAGGCGATTTTGTACGCTCGCAGGGAGTCTTTGTCTAATTGTACCTATGGCATAAAAACTTTAATGGGTCTCGTTTAGTTGTAAGCTGAACGCGTTGTCCTTGGTCGCTTCTTACAAACAAATGGCCATCATCTTTTACTTCAAAATCATTAGGGTCTATAAATTCGGGGGTTCTAAGCCTAAACTTTTGTAAAATGCTCCGACCGTACTTTCTGTTAATTCACGCCGCAATGAGGTCGTTTGAGCGATGCTGTGTCATTTCACTCATGTCGTCTCCAGGATCAAAAACATCATAATCTTCTCACCTTCAATGCCTGCCATGTTTCTTTAATAATAAACTTTTTATTTTGCTTCATAAAAATGTCACAAACATATGGCTCGATTCTTACCCGCATAGAAGACTGAAAGAACCATTTGCGTGAAGGAAATAAGCGGAATATACTGTTCCAAATATACCATCCACTATTGATGCGGATCAAATTCTTACTGTTAAATTTCCAGACCTAGGAGCAGATGAAGTGATTGTGCCAGGCTCTGCGCGTCTTACTTTCAAAATAGAACTCGCTTCAAAACAGACCCAAACAGGACGGTTGTACAGAATCTGGGCGGGCAATCGTTAAGAAAATTTCTATAAAACTTGAGAGGCAAGAAATATTTTCTTTACACAATGCAGACATATTTCTAACCTATTCTGATCTATGGCTAACCGCGACTGAAAGGGTTGATCTTGCGTTTCAAGGAATCGAAAATGAAGAAGCACTAAAACATAGAATAGGCGCCGCAGATGCTAAAGACGGCAAAAGGTTTGTAGCCGTAAGTTATGCGTATGGAAATCGCTTTTTCATACCCTAGATTTGAGTTGTTAAAAGCGCATGCCCCATACTTTCAAGGAGCATTAAAAGACAGATTGTCATATGAACTAACTTTAATGACTACAAACGTGTTATTAGATCAACAGACACCGAAGCAAAGTACAGCATTCTGACATCTCGTTAGAGTTTGACGTTGTTAGCAACCCTAATTTAGCAAGGCTAATTGAGCAACAATATCAGTCAAAATTAGCAATATATTACGAAAGAGTGATTCTTCATTCTAAATATCCTAAAAGCAGGGCAGACACTATATGGAATTTTAGTTTTAGCGCCACAGCAAGATCGCTTAAAGGTATTTTATTGCTGTGTGAAGATGAAGGTCCATTCGAAAGACAAACTGAAAATTTTGTTAATCCTAAAATACAAAAGTGCAATGTACAATTGAGGGTAGTCCTAACCAAATCTACGCTAGCGGGCTTAAACCTTATCAGCATTTTGATGAAATAAGAAAACTGTTTGGAGGCGGAGGTGTAGAAATCCAACAGTTGACCTTGTGTCTAAAGATCTACATCTTCACAGCGTTAGACTTGATCATTATTTAACAACGAAATACGGTTTATGGATTGACCTAAGGTCAACGGAGGATAATCAGTTACATGGAAGCGGGAGAACTATCAGAGACATAATAAACATTCAAATTGATAAAGAAAAAGAGGTCGATAAACCACTTAATGTGTATTTGTTTTAATATATGATGCGCAGCTAAATATTCAAGTAACAGATTAGAAAATATACATTACTAAATTATTTTTTTATTTAAAAAAGCATGTCTGTTCAGCATTACCAAAAGTACCTACAGCGCCAGAGTTGCCAGGAGAAGATAGCCCCGGCATAAAAACTTTCAATTAACAAACATTACACAAATGCAGCAAGTACTAGAGCAGGACCTTTCAAAAATACAGCAAAACCAAACGAAGGTATTCTGCTGCCTTTAATGCTGTTACCTATGTTAATACTGGAGCATCGACTATAAGTGCTCTATCAGCAGGAACGAGTGTTGGTCTCTTAGCAACGGGCATAGCGCACCCGCAGCTTTACCTCTAGGCGGTTTGTCTTTAGCTCTTGGCCTATGTTCATTAGGTGTAGGTGCTGCTAGCAAAAAAAATAAAAACTAAACTCCAAAAGCACACAGCTATAGTTCAACTGATAACAGCTAAACTTAGTTCCTTCAAGCTGATAATAAATAAAGCACTAGCTGACTCAAACATCACGATGAAGAATTTAATCGTTTACATGCCGATTTTTGATGACTACAAAAGACAAAAGTTTGATCTTCAAAGAAAGGCGAGGACAAGTTTTTCTCAACAGCCAGACCCCGAGCAGATAAAAAAGGAATGTTTAAAAAAAGTAAACGAAACATTAAACTCTGTTCTAAACAGCTCACATTAACAACGCCAAAGGGTGTTTATACTTTAGTTTATGAGTCGAAGCACAAAAAGACCGTTGATATTGATTAATTATTTTTTTTTAATTTAATAAATATTTTGAGTTGAAAAGAAACTCAACATGGATAAATTATATGAGGACCAGACAATTTTTTGAAGCAATGCAAGAAAATTTATCAAGAGCACTAAATGATATTGATCTAGAAGTCATTAATCCAGCAAACGTACAGGCAAGTGTTGCTCAGCTATTTCTCAAGTTCCAAGTAAACTAACAATAGACCCGCCAGTTAAAGTAATGTTAGCTTTTAATCGACTATATAACAATAAATGAAGAAAATCTAGAAGTCTGGTCTCAACTAAACAGCAGGTATTCTTTCTCGTAATGACTTAACACCCGTTGGGCAGACCAGCTGCTTACACAGTATGATGTAGCCGCCGAAGAAGCTAAAATGAGAGGCTCGGTTGGTCAGAGGGCGAAGTCTTAGAGATTAGATTAAAACAGGCTAAGTATGCGCCGATTGTTGGCAAGTCTTACATTCCACTACCTCCAGCATTAGTCGCAAAAAGAGCAGTTCTAAAACATAAAGAATTCAGACAACAAATGCTTTATGTGGTGTGTTCTCGCAAGGCTGCATTACGTCCGCAAAAACGCAGAGAGAGTATCTAACTATGAACCTTACATCAATGATCTTAACTTTAGTGGGTGTCCTTTCCTGTTAGCGTGGATTCCATTGATCAGTTTGAAGAACAAAACAAACCAATAACTGTTAATGTATACACATGGATGAGGAACAAATTGGTGCCTATTAAAGTGTCCAAGAACAGCCCAACAATAGGTGATCCAGACAAAATCATGTTGACTTACTACTGATGTTTTCACCACGGGGTACCGCATTACACATTGATACGAACAATGAGTAGATTATTGCGGCATACTTCAAAGCATTACCATAACAAGAATTCTGCAGAAAATGTTAACAAGAATTCCATCTGCTCAAGCCGCAAGCGACATAAGAAACACTGTAATCGGCCCAGTTGACTGTAATACAGAACTAATTACGCCCCCAGAAGGCATAAAGTTAGTTTTAAGAACTGGAAAAAACTGCAAAATTCTCCATACGTAGTTTACGCAGACTTTGAATCACTCATTGTTCCTATGAAGGGCCAGCGCCACAAAAACTTCGAAAAACAGTCTTAATGATAATCATCAGATTTGTTCATTTGCTTTCATTGTTGTTAGTCGGATGGCGCTCATTCAACACCAGAATTATACAGAGACCTGATGCGGCTAGAAGATTTTTACAGCGCATGCAGCAAGTGCGTAATGATTGTTCTAATAATCTGAATTTATCTGAAATCATAATGACGCCCGAAGACCAACAACAGTATGACTCAGCCACACATTGTTGGATTGCGGTTTAGAACTCAGTGAGGAAGCCAATCCGACAGTAAGAGACCATGATCACATTAGTGGAAAGTTCAGAGGAGCAGCACACAGTAAATGCAATCTTCAACTAAAGTTTGAACCAAAGACATGGAAGCTGCCCATCTTCTTTCATAACTTGCGAGGTTATGACTCTCACCTTATAATGAAAGCAGTAACCGACTCCTTCAGGTGTCATGCATTGCACAGTCATCAGAAAAGTACATGTGTTTCACTTTAAATAACATGTCTTTTATGACTCTATGCAGCACATGATGGTTCATTAGAGCGCTGGCTATGTCCTTAAAGTCCTGTCCAATAACGGAAGAATATTTGACCCAACTCTTGTTAGAAAGGGCGTTTACCCTATGAATACATGAACAGTTGGGAAAGGTTTGACGAAGACACACTTCCTCCTAAAGGCGCGTTCTTTTCTAGTCTTAGAGGAAAGGACATCAGTGATTCTGATTACCAGCATGCTCAAGAAGCGTGCAGAAGTTAGATTGTAAAACGATGGGAGACTATCATGACTCCTACTTGATGGCTGATGTATTTTGTTGGCGGACGTCTTTGAAAATTATAGAAAGACCTGCATGAAACATTACAGCTTGGATCCTGCGCATTACATTTCTGCGCCCGGATGAGTTGGGATGCTTCTTAAAGTTACTGGAGTACAGATTGATTTGTTGTCAATTTACCAATGCTTCAGATGATTGAAAACGGATTGCGTGAGGAATTAGTATGGCGTCGCATCATTACTGTAAAGCAAACAACAAATACTTGGACGACTATGATCCGAGTAAAAGGTCTAACTATCTCATGTATTTAGACGCAAACAATCTGTATGGTTGGCTATGGCGCAATTGCTTCCATTACGCAACTTTAAAATGTACACTGGTGGTATTAAAAACATTCAAGAATTTGTAGAACATCTGCATACTCTTACAGCTGATCGTAAAAGAGGTCTTATTCTAGAAGTTGACTTAGAATATCCTCATGAACTCCATGACCTGCATAATGACTATCCATTAGCAGCAGAAAGTCTAAAGATGAATCCAAGAGAGCCGCCTAAACTTGTACCTAATCTTCGAGGCAAAAAAAATTATGTCTGTCATTACAGACTTCTACAATTTTATTTAAGACACGGTTTAAAGTTGACAGCTGTTCATCGTATAATTGCTTTTGATCAAGAACAGTTCATGAAACCATACATCATAAGAACACTGATCTCAAACTAAATCCACAGATGCTTCAGAAAAAGACTTTCAAGCTGATGAACAACAGCTGTTTCGGAAGACTATGGAGAATCCGCACAAGCGCAAAGACGTTAGATTAGTCACCAAGAAAACGAAGCAATTAAGCTAACTTCTAACCTAATTATCAGGACTTCAGAAGATTTCATGATCAGCTTTTTGGCATAATGATGAAAAAAAAGAAAGTCAAATTAGACAAGCCTGTATTTATCGGGTTTACTGTTTTAGAATTATCAAAGCTTTTGATGTTAGAATTTCTTTATGACTACTTTAACCCCGTATCCAGAGTCCAGAGTGCTTTACACAGATACAGATAGTTTTGTTATAGATATCCCTACTGAAGACATCTATAAAGACATGGAAATAGAAGTGGCTAAAGGAGCGAGTGGATGGTATGACACATCGATTACCCTAAAGATTCGCCTTTACATTCATCCGTTAATAAGAAGGTTTTAGGAAAGATGAAGGATGAATTATCCGGAGGGGTGATTAAGGAGTTTATTGGTTTAAGATCGAAAATGTACAGTATTTCAAGCCAGGAGAAAACCATTAAGAAAGCAAAAGGGATATCTCGCAGCGTTGTGCAGTCAAACATATCGCATGACAACTATAAAGAAGCATTGTTTGACAATAAGACTTTTCATCATGACAACGTAAACTGGCGATCTAATCTACATGAGATCAACACAACGGTTGTAACAAAGAAGTCATTAGATAGAACAAACACAAAACGTGTGTTTGTTAATCCAGAGTTTTCATATGCAATCGGGCACTGGAGGACGGCATAATGTATACATTCTTCGGTTTATATTTTTCATCAACTTTTATTATAAGATCAAGCATAGCTTCATCCAATTCATTTAAATCTTTCTCATGTTTGCTTGATGCGTTCGAAATTTTTTTTATTATTTCAAGATATTCTTTTTCCCAATTTGGGGTTTGAGTTGTAGGTGATCTGGATGGTTTAGCATGCATTGATTAATCTTCGAAAATGTTCCCCCAATAGCATTACACGCATCAAATGATTCCCGTATCATTTTCAAGGTCTCTTCCTTTACCATTCTTGTTTCATTCTGCGCTCCTTCTGAGCTTTCATTTTAAACTCAAATATATTTACGTAAATTAATTAAAGCGGAACTGTGTCTGGCGGGATTATCTGCAGTTCTTCTTTCACAAAAGATCTTTGAGGAGCTGGTTGTTTTGTTGTGTCAGTTTCTCGTAAATAATACACAGGCGGATTCATCTTTACAATTCTTTTTATTTCATATGGATCAACACTCCAAACTGGATCGGTTGCCCTGATGCGAGTGTCCCCCTTCTGCTTCCCCCGGTAAATAAAGGTACCTTACTTTCAAACCAAATGGTAATAATTTGCCGGATGAAGACTCTCCTTCAACAACATCTATTGTTTGTTTTTTGATTGCTTGTACTGGTTTTAGGCCTTTAAATTCTTCATTATTCATTGCGCGCAAAACTGAGGGCAGTCTTCTGACCCATTCTGTGTTTGCGAGAATTGTCAATCAGCCTCTGTGATACTGGTAGAAAAAAGTCTTTCAGCTAACTGTTTGTTAAAGTTTTCAACTAAAGCCTGTGATCTGTGAACTCCTGGAATGCCTCTTTTAATGGTAACTCTGTGTTTTAACAATAATTGATTCACTTGGCCTTTAAATTCTTTTCCATCATCGACTTGAATCATGCGAGGATAAGTTAGCGGCCTCGTTGGTATATCAGTTGTATAGCAACAGCAACAGCAGAAGCACTCTTTTGTGTTAATGGTTCCGCATCTTTGTATCTTGAAGCTATGTCATGACTGTAAGTGCGTACTTAAATCTTTTTTCGTCTAATCGTATCATGGGTAAATATAGAAGATCCATTTGATGGGTGTCGTTCGGTATTGTATTCACAAAGTGCGGTCTCTGTATTCGTCTAGGTGCAGGTAAATAAATTTGCCAAATCGCTTGTTTAGATAACCATTCCTTTGCTGTTTGTTCACTAACTCCCGCTGCTTGGCTTAGCTTTTTTATTGCCGTGATTCCCTTCCAATATCCTTTTGACGAATAATAGATTTTGTTCATTTTTATTCAGCCAATATTATGTGCAATAAAATACACAATGGTCATACCAAAGATAACAAACACGATTTCTTGCATCTTTTTTTTGTGATGGTTGATAAAAGTCACTGAATTTTTGGTGGGGGCAATGTCTCGATTGTTTGCCCTTACTAGATAATACTCTTTATTGCTTGATCAACATCTTTAAATGTATAAGCGCATGCCCCTGTTTTTTCAGTGTGTTATTAATAAAATCTAACTGCTCAATTCTCTGCTTTTCATAGTGATCTTGTGCTGCGGCTAGTTGCTCCACAGCTTTGTTATGTCTTTTTCTCTCGCCGTCGTCCCGTAGTTTACTAAACGCGTAATTACTTCCGCTAAAAGCAAGCGCATTCACCACAGCGCCTCCTATCATCATTACGAGTGAAGCCATTTTTTATAAATGTATTTTTTATTTACATATTTATACTGTCTGGAATTATTCCTTGCTTGACTAGAAAATCTTTCGTAGCGAATGAAGCTGCAATGATAGCAATTAGCTTTGCTGAATCCTCAAAGTCTAGTTTGCCAAGATCTGCTGGTTTAATTCTTAACAACTTTTACCAAGCATTGTGTATCCTATACTTAGACCTCCAATAACAGCAGAATGGTATACAAGGTTGCAACAGTTTTTTTCAGCGCTCATTTTAAAAAATAAAATAATTATATTAGTAATAAACATGAACAGCGACGATCTGCTAAACATTCCTTGCGAACTTGTGATTACAAATGAACAAGTTGATGACCAAGCTATTATGCCCAAAAAGGAAAGACTGTATTCTTTGGCAGCATGTGGAAAAAACAAAAACAGTTCCTCGGAAATGAATTCAGCATAGAACAGATTCAACAGATGTCGCCACAAGACATTATAAAGTATCATAAACAGGTATGAAGCGCAACTTGGATCAAGAATGGTGAAAAGCGTCGGGCAAACGGTTCTTAGTTTGTACACTAAACTAGTCAGTAGATTTGCTCCATTGATTCTGAACAAGATCTTACGTATGATTTAACGCAAGATCCAGTTTTAACAAAGTCATTAGAGTCTCTAAGCTGTGATTTATACTACAGATTTGGAACATTGTTATCGCCGCTAATCATGGATTAATTACTTTTAATCATATAGATTTTATTTCCTTCAAAATGACCGAGCCAGAAAAACAGCAGAATCAGAAAACATTGAATCAGGAAACATTGAATCAGAAAACATTGAATCAGGTGGAGAATATAACCAGTAAAAAGCCCCCTCATCCTGGACGCATTGCAGCAGGAAAAAAAATTAGCTGAGTGAACAAACAAAAAAAATTACAGTTACAATCACAGAATAAGCTCATAATGAAAACATAACGCGCCAACGCCAAACAGTTAATTCAATGCCAGCTCCAGAACAAGAACAAGTTAATTCAAGGGCGCCAAAGTCTTCATGGAATATTGAACTTAAAACTGTTGTCATTTTTGGTGCTCTGCTGCTGCTGGGGCGGTTATTACGGTTATAAAATATATAAACAACGCTGGCAAAAACAAGAGCCCAAACAATCTCCACCACTAAATACCAAAGCCGAACACAACATCACGCCAAAACCGCCAACAACAAAAGTTCATATTGATCCATTTGTGATGCAATAATATTTTAAGAACTTAAATTTAAATTTTTTTGATAAAAATAGAACATGGCGTATTATAAAATGATGGTGTCAATAAATAAAGACATGGAGTCTATAAAAGACATTACCATAGACCAGAATTGTAATCAATGTGGGTGCTTAGATGTAAGAACTTCATTAAGATCTATGCTGACCGATTTCGCGCAGAGGACGCTGAGCAAGACATCCTCAACGATGACGCATTTTGAGGCGTGTGTGTACTATATTAGGCATCTACTATTTAAGATAAAAACATAGATTGTATTGTTTTTTTTTTTTTTGATAATTATAAGATAACTTAAATTAAGAACTTGGTTGTACTTAAAGGATGACTTAATCAAGAACTTATTAAGAACTTGATCAAGAACTTATTAAGAACTTAATTAAGAACTTGATCAAGAACTTATTAAGAACTTAATTAAGAACTTGGGGTGACTTAATAAAAACTTAATTAAGGACTTGGAGTAACTTAATTAAGGACTTGGAGTAACTAATTAAGGACTTGGGGTAACTTGATTAAAAACTTAAAAGTGACTTAAGTGTGTGCATGCGTGGGGTGGGGTGGGGTGGGGGTGTGCGTGCGTGGGTGGGGGTGGGGACGTCGTGTGTAGGGTGGGACAAAACACAAACAAACACAAACAAACAACAAACAAACAACAAACAAACACACAATAGACAGGACAGTGCTTGTGGGAAAGTGAAGGGGCTTTTTGTTGTTTACACTTGAACATCGTAAATCGAGACAGCCACCGAAGCACTTATCAGACTCCTGAATCAATAATCACAGGATCTGTTTAAGTTCTATCGGCGGCCCGCCTGAAAGGCAGCCTTTGTAAAGTGAAGCGGAGCATAGACACAGCTCCAACCGGTCGGACGACAAACGAAACTTCACACACGATGAATAGCCAGGCGGTTTTGCAAAACCGTTACTATTTTTAGGCCCACGTCATGTGTTTGTGGCGTTCACTGAGAGACACAGCTCCAACCGGTCGGACGACAAACGAAACTTCACACACGATGAATAGCCAGGCGGTTTTGCAAAACCGTTACTATTTTTAGGCCCACGTCATGTGTTTGTGGCGTTCACTGAAGGATTGCAGGTAGTTGTCGAGGTAGACTGAGAGGTTGTTTCCAATAGTCTCCAAATCAGGGTCTTGCAGCATGGTTTGAATTGTTGTTTTAACTTGCCGAAAATAAAACTGAAGTGGAGACCAACAGTGTAAAACTGAGGATACCCAAAAGCACTTTTGAAACAGCACGCAATTGCGAGCATGATCATCAGAATATCCGCATTTCTCTTTGAGCCACTGACCCCAAGTTTCTTTTATTATTCCAGCTTTTTTTACCTCTTCATGCCAGTTTTTGCAAAGATTCAAAAATTCCCAAACTGAACGTATATCATGATGTTTTAGCATCCTGCTTCTTCAGATTTCTCACCCCTTTTGCAGCCTGTCCACAACTTCATTTTCACTGTTGTGATTGAAAAAAGATCTTCAGAAATGTTCTCTCAAAATAGCTGATTGAACGTCACCTGACTTGACATAAGATAGTTATGCAGCTCAACTTGTGTTAACTCTTTCCTGCTTGTCTTTTTACCTTCCTTTTCTTTAAACAGATGTTGAAGTGTTGTTTTAGGCTTCTTTGGAAATTTTCTGCGGCCCTTTTCTGTTTTTGCTTTTCCAATTATTTCTGTCATTTTTTTAAGTGGGTTCTTGATTCTCTTGCAAAATAAAACATTTCTTCCTTTGGTCCACAATTCCTTTGGGCGTTGGCGGTGGTAAGGGGAGATTTTGAGTTTTTGTTGAAAAGTAGAGAGCTGATCCATGTCGGGTTTAGAATTAAAGTTGATGGCTGTGTTTGAGAAATCTAATAGATTTTGATGAGCAACTTGCGCTTCAAAAATTTCCTGATTTAATTCTTGTGAAGAAGGACTACCAAATAATTCTGCTTCTTCACAAGAAGAAAACACTATCTTTCCGCATGAATTTAAAACAAATCTTTTAAAAGCAAACACTCTGTCAGGCTCGCTAAGACCTGAACTACTAGGGAGGGACAGACAGACTTACAGACCTACAATACCTAACTCCCCAACTCAAATAAGCAATCCAAAACCAGATGAACAGTTCACACATGTATAATTTCATTCAAACCATGACCCGGGGTCCATAACACTGAATATTAAATTACTACCCACACAATCACTTTCTCTCAAACTCAAACATTCAACCACTTAACCCCATTCGCACAAAAATTTCTAGTCACACACACCCCCTGCACCCCAAAACTAACACAAGGTCATAAAATTAATTAATGACTAACCTTAATTTGGGTCAAATCAATGTGCCCAGCCTGGTGCGATGCATCGCTACATGCTTTCCCAACTCACACGACCGATAACACCTTGGCTTTGGCCCAACAGGACACTGTGAATCGGGGACTTACTCAACAAATTTCACTTACCGGCCTTCTTACACAAGCCAGCGCCAGGGAATAAACTCCAACACAATTGACAGACCAAACCCCAAATATAGAATGCCCAGAACTACATTTTGTAACACAGTGACAGACCAATTTCACTGATTAAAAAGCACAAAACTACAAAAATTTCTGCAATGTTCACCACTTTCAAGATTAATTAACCCGGGGGTCACATTCCAACAACTGGGCAATTTAAAGCAGCATGACCAATTAATAACCTAGTAACTGGGTTGCTATGAATACTCGCAGAGAATGGCCCAACAATTTGTCCAACATATAAAAATGTTGATATAAATGTTTTTTGCCACCAACAAAAAGAAAATTTGTCTCGAAAACCTGTGCAGCCTGGGGACACACAAAAGTAAGGGACTAATTAGCCAACCTAAACCAGCTATACAAAAATTTATTACTAAAAAAAAATTAAAGTCACTAAAGATTTTTGCTAGTGTCTTTCACACACTGGTAAGTCCACTGCAACGACTGATGAATGCGGCTCATTTCCTTGATCTGGAAATAATGTTTACCTGTTACTCAACACAGCCCTGTTTGTCGTCAACATTCACATGTACCACTCGGCCTGTCACAGCAACAGGAAGAGTAGCCCCCGCTCTGTCACTCCTAGCACAGGGATCCCATCACCAGCTAAGGCAGGATTGCAGGGAGATATCTTGAACCAACACGTGTCCGGCCCAAACTCCCAGATGGTTGTCCAGCGCACCAAGGCCACCCCCAGACCAGCACGTCTACAGCACCCAACCAACGGCAACCAAAATCTTCACCCACCAGGGTCTCGGGAACACCGGTTACAGTTTAACACAAATGCAGCAACCCAAATCTTCACCCCACCAGGTCCAGGAACACCGGTTACAGTTTAACACAAAGCAGCAACCAAGTCTTCACCCCAGGGTCTCAGGAACCCCCGGTTACAGTTTAACACAAACCACAGCAACCCAAGTCTTCTCCCCAAAACCGGGTCTCAGGAACACCGGTTACAGTTTAACACAAAAACAGCAACCAAGGGCTTCACCCCCAGGGTCTCAGGAACACGGTTACAGTTTAACACAAACACAGCACCCCCAAATCTTCACCCCACCAGGGTCTCAGGAAACCGGTTACAGTTTAACACAAACACAGAACCAAGTTTTCACCCACCAGGGTTTTCAGGAACACCGGTTACAGTTTAACACAAACACAGCACCAAGTCTTCACCCCACCAGGGTTTTCAGGAACACCGGTTACAGTTTAACACAAACACAGCAACCACGTCTTTACAAATTACAGTAACGGGCAGTCCCTTTTACTGTACTTCCAACAGCGAGAAGAATACAATCACACAGAAAACACGAATTTAGTCTCTCCCGACTCAAGGCTGCTCCGCTAATCCTTTAAATCCGAACCCTGAAAAACAAGGTTCCTAAAAAGGGATTCACCAGGACTTTCAAATAGAATCAACACACACAAAGTCAGGACTTCCACTCTGAAGCAGCTGCAAAATAACACGAGCGACAGTTCACCTAATCCCAGCCTGCTTTAAAAGTCAACTTGGCTGTGATTGGACAATTCAAGTAAGGTCAACTTGACTGGGCAACTCACAGTGGGATGATGCATGACCCAATTTCCCCACTTCCACGGACAAAACACTAAAAAAGTTCAAGATACCTCCTTCCTCTCCCAAGCTGGTGCTGTCACACAGATATCATGGAGCAACACACACGCATGCGACGTGAGCGGAAATGTTCGCCGCTCACCCCAGCACATAAAGAGGAAATATTGACTCTAAATGCGAACCACGGATACTCTGCTGACATGGATCATGATTCAGTCCGCACATGCTGAAGTTCAACATTGAGTCGACTCCACTAGATTTTCAGTAACTTAGTACATACATGTACGGGTCAAGTCGAATGTCAGTGAACCCTGACATACCCCCTTCAAGATTGAACTCTACGTTCAATTAATGACAGGTAGACAATGCTTTCTAACCAACAGTATGCTAGTAACATATACTCTCAGATTACCCTTCAATTTAACCGAGCATACTGAGGTAGTCAGCTGCGCCATTCTGATCACCAGGGATAGCCTCAACCTTGAATGGTAGGGCGAGCGTAGTGCCCACCGTGTAACTTCCACTTGTCGACTTGACCGCTCGAGATACTGAAGGGAGAGTGATCCACCGTATCACAAACTTTGTACCGTACAGGTACTGCGCAACTTTATTCATCCACACCGTGCTAGGCACCCTTCTCGACTGTGGGAAGTTTCTCTCAGCAGGCAGAGCTTCTTGCTAGCACATGCCAGTGGGTGTAGCACACCCTCCTGTTCTGGAGTAGAATGGCTCCTGATCCTGTCTCAGATGGACTATACTGTTCGCATAACGACTTGCCGTCCGCACTGGTAGCCTGCACACAGCAGGTTGCCCGACTTCTCCTTGAGACTCTCGAAACTTCCTGGCATTCGGGTGTCAGTGAACTTTCCTTGGTTCTCCACCCTTGGTCAGGTTGGTCAGAGGCGAGCAATTCGAGAACTTAGGGATGTTATCGGCGGTAGTAGCTCTACCAGGCCCAAAAAAACTCGGATGTTCTTGGTTTCAGGTCTGGATTGACTTCACGGATCTTAGCCATCTTGTCCTCGTAGGCAGATCTCCTCCACCAACCTAGTGTCCAAGGTACTCGACCTCACGGCAACCGAGCTCACACTGGTTGGCCGTGTGTCAGGTTGCACTCTCGCAGCCTTCGGAATAACTGTCAAGCGCTAGGGTGTGATCTTCTGAGTCTCTGTGGCCACCAGGATGTGTCGATGACGTTATCTATCTTCTCTGTATCAAAGGGCAGCATCAGCTTCCTCATCATTCGAGTGAATAGCTCTGAAGACCCGCCAGGTACACCCGCCACTGGAAACAACTGAGGAGTGATGAATGTGTTTGGGTCGGTCTTCTTCAGCACTAGAGGATTTGCCAATAGCCTAGCCAGATCGATTTTGCTGAGGAACCTCTTTTGCCCAAGCTTTGCGAATAGTAGTCTACCTCTGTGCATTGGCTCACAGTCAACTCCACGACCTTGTTTTAACCCTGTAATCCGGCAGAATCGGATCTTCCCGTCCTTTTCTTAAACAAGGACGATGGGCGATGCATATGGCGACGTGGACGGGTCTATGACCCTAACTTCAGCATCGCCGCCACTTATCTTTCACTGTATTCCTTGTGCGTATGGACAGGGTATGGCTGCACGCACAGGGTGAGTCTGCAAACGCGTTATGACATTCCTCAAGTTAGTTGCGACGGTAGGTCGTAAACACGTCAGGGTACGCTGGTCAGCTCTCTGAGAGCCTGAGTGAACGCTGGGTCATCCGTTCCAATTACACATCATCAGCTGTCTCGGATGCCTCCAAGGTATCACAGGTATGTCTTGGTTGTCATGGGGGTCACTCCCTCAGTCTCTCTCGATCACACGCCCTCATGACGCCGTCATTTGGGTTTCTTCTTCTCTCCTTGAATGCTGTGAGGAACCATGGTCCCGTCTACAGAGTATCATTGTCAGTTTTCCTATGGTGGTGTGACGGCTCGGATGGCTGCCGGGGTGTGATGCTCTTCTCTTCATTGTACTTTTTCAGGAGATTTCTGTAGGAATACCCTTGGTGCCCCGTTCGAGTTGGATTTTGTAATCCACTTGTCCTAACCGATCTACTACCGGTATGGTCCTTTCATGTCCAGTTCCATCTTGTTGACCTCTCACGGGGGCACGCTAAGACTTGCTCTCGCGCCTGAACTCCTGATCTTGGCTTGCGGTCAAAATGGCGCTTTTGAGTCTCACCCGCCTTGATCAGTGCTTCCTCACGATCCGCATGTGTCCGCGATCTCGGTACGCAGCTCGACACGTATTCTGGCTGCAGTGGGTCGAGTCTCGGTTCTTCGGGTGCAGCCAGGTTCCTTGAGGATCTTTCAACGGCCCTGCCACCTCTCCCATAGAGCAGTTCGAATGGCGAAAAGCTGTGCTTTGCCTGTGGTGCCTACGATATGCGAACAGTGCAGCGGAATCAGCGGTCCCTTTCCTTGGGCTGTACCATGGAAGGCGTTTCAGCATCTCTGCGAGATTGCAAGCCGTTCTACCTGCCGTTACATTGGGCGTGATAAGGCTTTGACGTCACTCCTTTGATCGCAGGAGTTTGTGGACTCCTGCATAGTTTCGCTGGTGAATTGGGACTCTGTCTGAGAGATACACTGCGGAGAATCCGCACGTCCTTGACCACTTGGTGCCCCAAAGCCTCTTGTACTGTTGCAGTATCCAATGTTTGAGTGTGTGGCTTCGGGGTACCTGAGTGCATAAGGCTACGTGACCAAGTTAAATCTGTTACCCCTTTACTGGACGCTGGCACGAAGGCCCTCCGATCCACTCCCACTTTGTCAACGAGTCCCTGCGCAGGAGATCTCTCTAGGGCACTGGGCACTCTACCGTTGTCTATAGTCTTTTGGACATTCTGGCATGATCTGCCAGTACTGAGCCACTTCCTTACAATCAGGCTGTAGAAGTCCTGCAGCATCTAGTTTTGTTCGTTTAGTCCCCATGTGTCTGCCATGGGTACATATGGTGCCTTTGCATGACCTCATGCCTCATATGTTGGGAAACACACTGGGGTGTAGTCTCATGTGGCGGCATGGTGTACGTCCTCACAGAGTCCATCCTGGTCTCCAAAGTCACCCAGCCATGACTGACCGAGCTCGTACACCATTCTTCTGCGGCCCGCCGGGGTGATCAAGTTGGGTTTCCTCCTGCATCTTCTTGAGGTCTTGAAGGTCCACCCCAATGACCTGCTTTGTGTGACAGGCAAATCCCTGGGTTGGTTTCGCTGACCTTTGGTGAGGCTGTGTCATGACAGCCATCACTGTGTAGGATTTGGTAACTGGAATACTTTCTGCGGTGCATCTTCCACATTAGCCGGCCCAAAATATTCGGCTATGCTCAAGGGTTTCTTAAACATAGTACATACAATTTTGACCTCCCACGAACGGTGACGGTACATGCACGTGGCACAGGTACTTGTACGAAGTGCCACTCTCAGCCATCTTCACATCCACACCTTCCCAATGTAGTCTCCGGGTCAACCTGTGCTTCAGCCACTACAGTATATGTTGCTCCAGTGTCTCTTAGACCTCTCCACACTTCGGCCATCACGGTAACTAGCACGATGGGGATGTAATGTTCGGCAGCACACTGTCATGCAGAGGGGGACGGTGGGCTCTCTGCTCGAGGCTCTCTAACTCGGCCCCTGCCAGTACTTAGCACCATTTTTTTAGTTTGTTACTTCCCACCTGTGCTTCCTTTGTCACCAAGTTTTTGTGGGCAGATTGCACTCAGGTGCCCTTTGTCGCCGCACACCCAACACCGTCATATCCCCCCTGATTTGTCACTGACTGTGGTGTTCACGCCCTCTCCCTGGACAGGCCGTATCCTTTGGGCACTGTCAATGTGGATGCTTCTGCGGTATGCGTTGCTCTATGCCTGAGGCTGGACCTCGCTGAGCTCGTTCTCTCTGCATCTCATCGCTCTCTTGGCCTCTGCCAGGCGAGTAGCACTTGCAGCACGTCTTCTGCATCCTTCGGTGATGATTCCTTCACCTTTTGATATATATCAGCAGAGAGTGGTCGGATAGGCGCTCCTGAAGAATAAATCTAAGACATCATTAGGCTTACTTTGGTCCTTTAGCGGTTAACACCATGGGGAGAAACATGACTAAGCCTGTCAGATCTGTCCTGTAATTGCCACCTTCTTTTCCATCCTTCTGAACTTTTGACGGTAGGCGTCTGGTCGAGGCGAACATACTGAGAAGGCAGTTTACTTCTGTGTAGACCTCCAACTTATTGCAGATAACTTGAGGGACTGCATCCCTAGCTTCCTTGGAGCGTGAGCCACTAACTGACATGCCATGCAGTTGGATGCAACCACACAGCTTGGCTACCTGCTCAAAATGCTGTAGCGTTATTCGTTACATTCCTCATCATTCTCATAAGCTGCAGCTTGACGTGCTTCTCTCGGCCCTTTTTTCTTGTCTCTTAGCCGCCTCCTCTCCTCCACACTTCTCTATCTCTTTATGTGCATCTCTTCTTCCCTTCTCTATCGTCCTCAGTGCCTGAGCCTTCCTTCCATTGATAGCTGCTCGCGCTCTCTATCAGCCGCTGCTGCTCCACCTCACGCTTGTAAATTAACTCTCGGCGTTTGAAACCGCAACTCTTCTCTTGCCTCGCACTCTCTATCCAGCGCTGCTGCTCCACTCACGTTTGAGCCGCCTATTCTTCCTCTTGCGAGCCTCCTCTCTCAAAAGACTCACGCTGAAGGCTCCTTCTTTTCCCTGAGCATCTCGCTTGAGACGTAACTTTCTTCCCCTGGGCCTTCCTGCGTATGCCGCAACCTTCCTTCCTTGAGAGCTCCCTCTTTTCCTGCGCATCTCCGCTTGAGACGTAACTCCTATTCCCTTGCCTCCTGCTCTCTTTCCTGGCATCTCGTTGAGACGTAATCCCTTTTGGCCTCGCGCTTATAGCCGCATCTCTTCCTCCTTGCGGAGCCTCTCTTTTCATGCGGGCCACCTCGTCCAGGTGTCGGCCTTTTACAAAGTCCGCCCAACTCCCCTCCTGTACCCCATTGCTTCGACCTAACCGAACATATTTGTGGCAAGGTGTCCTAGCTGGTGCTCCGCCATAACCTCCTTCACTAAACCTACCTGCTGACCTTAATACCGGAGGGACGTTGCCGCAGGAAGTAGGACTTCTGAGCCCTTGGCCAGTTGTGAACGCAAAACTTCGGTCACTCGGGGTATGCAACATACTGAACTAGCCAAGGACTTAGCTAATCGCTCTGCGTGCTTGAACCAAAACATACAACGTTGGATTTTACCCTTTATTGTTTTTAGGATCTGCAACCGGTACTTAATAACTGGTACTGAACTAAAACGGTACAAAACACATGCCAAAGTACCACCCACAGCGGCGCTCGTTAACCCTCATATGATGTGGAGTCACTAATACATCAAAAGTTCCCCCTTCCAGAGGAAAACTAATGCAGATCGCAACCCGAGAACAACGCACCCACGTTGGATGTCAACATACCATAGACTGCCCTTCTTGCCAAAAGCTAACCCAATGTCAAATCCAAACAACTGATCATCCAACTAGCCCTCTGCCAGCTCCAACCATTTGGTCGACACAATTAACCACCCAAATTGGCATAAAATGAAACAGGCTACAGTTTCACAACCAATGCAACAAAATAACTATAGTTTGTACAACCAAATGGCAGAAAGCAATATAATTCGAATTATTTACACTATCCGTGACCATACAACAACCAGACATTACAGACTAAGAACTCACTTCACACACTAACAACGGCAATTGCGGTCTTACACGCTGAGTGCTCGTTATTTATGCCTCACCCTTCCTAGGCACGCACCCTCAACCACCAACTGACTACTTGAGTTCTAATGTTACACTCAGAGTGAGTCTGTATGCTTGCCTGAAGTTACTCTAAACAACTCCTGCTACCATCCCTTCCTTATAACTAAATTAACTCTACTTACCCCCTAATTGTACCCGCATCTCCACCATCTGTCAGGCTCGATAAGACTGAACTAACTAGGGAGGGACAGACAGACTGACAGACTTACAATACCTAACTCCCCAACTCAAATAAGCAATCCAAAACAGCTGGAACAGTTCAAACATGTATATTTCATTCAAACCATGACACCGGGGTCCATAACACTGAATATTCCACTTACTACCCACAAATCACTTTCTCTCAAACTCAAAACAATCCCCACTTACCCCCCCTTTCGCACACCAAAATTTCTAGTCACACACACCCCATGCACAAAACCAAACTAAACAAGGTCATAAAATTAATTAATGGACTAACCTTTATTTGGGAAATCCAATGTGCCAGCCTGGAGCGATGCATGCTCATGAATAAACTCACACGACCGATAACACTTGGCTATTGGCCAAAGGACACTGTGAATCCGAGACTTACCAACAAATCACTTTCCGGCTCATACACAATCCAGCGACAGGGAATAAACTCAACACAATGACAGCAGACACATTATAGAATGCCCAGAACTACCAATTTTGTATCACAGTGACGACCAATCCTGATATAAATGCACAAAATACAACAATTCTGCAAGTTCACACACTTTCAAGATTAATTAACGGGTTCACATTCAAAAATGGGCACTTAAAGCACGAATGACAAATTAATAACCTAGTAAACTGGGGTGCTATGAAATACTCGCAGAGAATGGCCCAACCAAAGTTGTCCAACATATTAATCCAAATGTTGATATAAATGTTTTTTGCACCACACAAAAGAAAATTTGTCTCGAAAACCTGTGCAGCCTGCGACACACACAAAGTAATGACTAATTAGCAACAACTAAACCAGCCTATACAATAATATTACTAAATAAAACTTTAAGTCACTAAAGTTTTTGCTAGTGTCTTTCACACACTGGGTAGTCCGCTGCACGACTGATGAAGAGGTCATTTCCCTTGCATCCTGGAATTAATGTTCAACGCTGTGACCTCAACAAGCCCTGTTTGTCGTCATCCCCCCATGTAGCTCGCAAGCCATCTCTTCTTCAATGTTACCACTCTGGCTGTCACAGCAACCGGCAGAGTAGCCACGCTCTGTCACTCCTAGCACAGGGCTCCCATCACCTGCTAAGGCAGGATTGCAGGGGATACTTGAACCAACCGTGTCCGGCCCAACTCCGAGATGGTGTTGTCCCAGCGCCAAAGGCCACCCAGACCAGCACGTCTACTGCACCCAACCACGGCAACCAAGTCTTCCCCCCCCGGGTTCGGGAACCCTGTTACAGATTAACACAACTGCAGACCAAGTCTTCTCCCACCAGGGTTCAGGAAAACACCAGTTACAGGTTTAAACACAAAACAGGCACACCAAGTCTTACCCCCACCAGGGGTCTCAGGACACCTGTTACAGTTTAACACAAACACAGCAACCACGTCTTACCCACGGGTTCAGGAACACGGTTACAGGTTTTAACCCAAAACACAGAACCATGTCTTCACCACCCACAAGGTTCTAGGAAACACGTTACAGTTTAACACAAACACGCAACCAAGTCTTCACCCCACCGTGTCTCAGAACACGGTTCAGTTTAACACCCCCCCCCCTCCCCGTTTTCACCCACAGGGTTCAGAACACCGGTTACAGTTTAACACAAAAACCACAGCAACCAGTCTTACCCACCAGGGTCTCAGGAAACAACCGTTTCAGTTTACCCAAACCCCCGAACCGATCACAAATTAAGTTACGAACTGTCCTTCTACTGTACTTCCAAAGCGAAGAAGAATTACCAATCAACGCCCCGCCTCCAGTCTCTCCAGTCAAGGCAGCTCCGCTATCCTTAAGTCGTAACCCTGAAACAAGGTTCCTAAAAAAGGGATTCACCAGAACTTTCAACATGAATCATCAACCACACAACGTCAGAGACTTCCACTCTGATGCAGCTGCAAAAAAACACTGAGCGACAGTTACCTAATCCCCAGCCTGCTTTACAGTCAACTTGGTGAGATTGGACAATTCAACGTAAGGTCAACTATGACTGGGCAACTCCAGTGAGCTGATGCATGACCCAATTTCCCACTTACCACGGACAAAACACTAAAAAGTTCAAGATACCTCCTACCCTCTCCAAAGCTGTGCTGTCACACAGATATCCACTGACGCACACACCCGCATGCGCCGTGAGCGGAAATGTTCGCGGCTCACCCCAGCACATAAAGAGGAAATATTTGACTCTAATGCGAACCACGCACGATTCGCTGACATGGAACACATGATCAGTCCGACATGCAGAAGTTCAAACATGAGTCGACTCCTCTAGATCTATCAGAACAGAGTACTTACATGTACGGGTCAAGTCGCAATGTCAGGTGAACCCTGACACACTCTATCACTGAAAAGCTGCTGTGTCCGGCGTGCAGTCCAGTCTCAACGTCTACAGAACTCGCACAAATGACAGAGATGATAGTTATCTCTCTCTCACACCGTATCGGCACTACTCAGAGTTGCATAGCTACACTCCGAGTCCATATCTAACTCGTGCCCCTGCCGCCGCCGGACTCGCGCGGTCCGTCTGTTTTCTGGCACTTATCACATGTGCTTCTATCTTGACTTATGATAGGTGAATGTAAGAAACATGTCTATATCTGTTTTACCTCAGGGGGAATGACTGAGCAAAATCTTTCTGCCACTTATAGAAAATTCGCTATTCAGAACTGCAGGCATGTAGAAAATCGATGTATTCATAACTGCACCCCTAGAGAACGTAGAAATGACGGCATTAGAGTCAACCGCCGAAACGCCATGCCAGTATGTGTGTTTGCTGTGAATAGAGTTGCTTTCAATTTCCAAAAAAAAAAAAAAAATACGGCTTTGAAAGTCATTTGATATTCCTGCGCGGCAAAGTGGGGAGTATGGTTTCACTTCAGGCACTGTGTGTGTGCATGTAGTTGCGTGTGTGTCACTTAGCTTTCAGTGGAATACATGCTGGGATTAGTTGTGTGGATTTTATGTCAGAATATATAATCGGGTTTTTTTGGTTATTAAAGTATGCTTAGTTGAGGAACGGTATTATGCCGCTTTTGGAGTCGCCCGCCACGAGAAAACGGCAAGGCCGGTTGAGAGTGGAGTGAGCCAAAAGCGGCATAATATACGTTCTCTAGTGTCTGCTCGTAGATGGCTGGCTGGGGCTTCTTGCTCCTGGTGCTACCAGGAGTCAGACTCAGTTTGATGAAAACACTGAGGATGACGTCATTGAACCAAAGATAGCTAACGCGGTCTGTGTTTCTCTCCACACTCTTTCCACGCCAGATTGGCAAGATTACGCAGACGTCCCATAAAAAAAGTGAGAGAGAGGGATAGAAGAGATGTGAGAGAGGGGTTGAGAGAGAGAGAGAGAGAAATTCACTCAAACCTGTTTCGTGCACTTCGTGCATTAGAAGGCATTTTGTTGCCCAACCCCCATCCCCCACCTTAGGTTGTGTGAGGAGAGAGAGAAAGAGAGAGAGAGAGAGAGGAGAGAAGCGTGCGTGGTGTGTGTGTGTGTGTGTGTGTGTGTGTGTGTGTGTGTGTGGTGTTTGTGGTGTTGTGTGCGCGTGCGTGTGTGTGTATGTGTGTAAACATCATCTTTTTTTCAAGGGATCTATCCAGCTCCTATAGGCATTCAAACCCTTCGTAGTTCGGGCTTCCTGTTTCACTCAAAACCGTAGTGTCTTCGTTTGTACTGGTCTGTAGTCCTAGATTTCTTTTACATTTATTTTTTCCCGCTTTTTACACTCCCAACCCCTTTTTCCCTTATCGCGTCATTCTGTATTATTCTACTTCTAATTTGTCCACTTTGTTTTCCTTGCCTTCGAGTTTGTCCATCTACTGTTGCTTGTACTTTTCTAATTTGACCACTTTTGTTTTCCTATTTTCCAGCTTGTATGCTTTTGGTTTCCTTATTCCTGATTTGTCCTGTGTGGGTTTCGTAATTACCATTTCGTCCACTGTTGTCCAACACTCTAATTTGTCCAGTTCTATTAACCTACTTCGTAATTTGTTCACCTTCTTCGCCATTCTTTCCAATTCATCCAGTTGTGTTCATCCTATTTCCACTCTTCTCCTCTTCTATACTGAGAGGCAGAAATTCAGCACAAACATATAATAAATCATGCACTAAAATCTTCTTTGTCAATTATTTAATTGGAAACGTGGTAACAACTTAAACAAACCAAATCTGCGTTAGAAAATTTGATTAAAAAGGGCATGTGTGAACAGAAAAAAACGACCTGAATCAAATTCATAAACAACTGTCAAACATGGTTATTGCACAGCATAAACCATCTTTCAAATATCTGGTGTATCCACCATTGGCAGCTACACATGCTCGAAGACGCCGAGGCATGGACTGTACGAGACGTCGGATCTGCACCTGCTGGATGTTGACCCAGTGATGCTGAAGAACGGCGATCAGTTCACCTATCATGTGGGGCCTCGGCTGATGCTGCTCCACTCTCCTGCCGAGCGCGTCCCAAAGGTGCTCAATGCAGTTCATGCCAGGTGACAGGGGTGGCCAGGGCATCACCTACACTCAATTCTGCTGTAAAAACTGACGGGTCATCCAGGCACTGTGAGGTGTAGCATTTTCATGCTGGAACACAAATCTGCGTCGTCCACCATGGTGATCCAGGAATGGAAGCAGGACACACTGGAGAACGTGGTTCACGTAACGCTGTGCCGTGATGTTGCCATCGATCACCACGAGCTGGGATCTAACGTTGGCGTTGATGGCACCCCACACCATCACTGAAGGGCTGCCAAACCGGTCGAGCTGCCTAACACAAGGTTCATGATACCGTTCTCCTCGTCTCCAGTAAATTCTGATTCTCCCATCAGCGTGGCTCATGCAAAAACGTGACTCGTCAGATAAGATGACATTCCTCCATGCTCGTCTTCCCAGGAACGCAACATTTGCATGCCCAATGCGCCAGGCCGGCCTGTGTCTGTCAGTCAGTACAGGGCCGATGTAGGGCCTGTGACTACCTGATCCTGTGTTGGCAGGCGTCCGTCGATGGTGCGGCTGCTGCAGGTCCCCACGCTCCCCCCAAAAGTTGCTCTAGAGTGGCAGCAGCAGTCAGAAAATCAGTTGCTGAAGTGGGAAAGGCGAATGCTCGATCTTGTCTCTGAGGTCTTCACTCGAGGTGCGCCTGGTCGAGGACGTCAGAACTGGCCCAGTTGGGCTGCCACGCACTGTTTGTAGGGCGGTAGATAGTGGTGTGGTGGCGTTCATGGCTCTTGCCAGCCTGCGGTCAGATGAACCGGCCCTCAGCAATCCCTGGTCATTGTACGAAGCATCGACATCAAGGCATGTGACGCTCCATCACATGTAGTTAGTGATATGAATCATTTCCCCATGCCCTACTAAAAAGGAAGGATATTCATGTGGCTTGACTATGGTAGGCGGCGTCCCCCAAAGAATTGGAGTTTACTCATTCAAGAAACAAGGGTGGTCATTGGTGAAAGTGACCACTGAGAGATAGTTAAATAAGGGTTGGTACGGGTGGCTGGTCATGTGGTTTTGTACACTGAGTAATGCACTCACTAGAGGAAGGAGAAAGAATCAGTTTTAACCCAGCAGATGGCCCTAGAGACTCGAACTGTCAGGGACTGTTGGCCACTCTGCTGAGCCGTCATTACCAGGTGAGAGCCATAGCAAGTTTGGGGAAAAGCTACAGGTAAAACTTAAAGAAAAGAGAAAGAAAGAATTCATGTTAAATTGGGAAGCATGTTACCTTACACGAACCCTTATTCGTGTTTCCAGCCCTTCGAACCTTTTTACCTCACCCTTTCACCTTTCAACCCGTGAGGTGGGTTGAAGATGCCATGGTGTGGGGAACACCCCCGGTAGGCAAGCCCGCAGAATTAAGGACTCCAGGGAGAGAGTCGGGAACGTCGTCATCACTCCAGGGACAGGAAGAAGTCGAGGAGAGGAGTTGAACTATCTCTCATGACAGGAGAGGTCGAGGGAGAGAGTCGAAGTCATATCTCCAGGGACGGAAGAATTCAAGGGGGCGATCCACTGTCTCAGAGAGACAGGGAATCATGACGGGAAGGAACTAGTCATGCGTCTTACTGCAGGTATAGCATCAAGGGAGTGAAAGAATTATTTATTCTCCAGTCTGGATCTTGGGGCCAATTTGGGGGGGGGGGTATTGAAAGGCCATGACTTTACAGAAACGTGTAAGTGATGTAACTGGAAAATTGGTTACAAGGATGCATGTATAGAAACCTGTTTATAAATTGTTGAAGTGATTTAGTAAAGTGTTTTTCCCTGAAGGAGAGGGGAGAAAAAAAACATTCGTAGTGCGCCTTTTGGTGATTGAAAGATTGCGTGTGCCGACTAGAATATGCTGTCATGAATTGCGCTTGGCAAAAGTGACAGTGTGACAGTGGGTGACCCCGACGTAGCTGCCATTGTTTTGTTCCCCTGGGAAAAAAAAAAAAAAAAAAAAGATTTTGATTTGAACCCTCAAGGGTTAGGAAGGGAAAAAAGAGGAAAATTTGTGTTTGAACCCTCGGGGCCTGGAAAAACTAATAAAGAAGATATTTCAGTAGGGGAGATAAAAAGGATTTTGATTTGTACCCTCAGAGGGTTTGAGGGAAGAAAAAAGAAAAGAAATTATTTAATTATATATTGTATATAATATTTTGCATTGTTGTTTTTTTCTATTTTTATATGTTTTCCGGTGGTTCGACATTTCTTATTGGTTTCTCCTACTTCGTTAAGGTTTTTTTTTTTTATGGTAGGATTTCTATTGAACTCCTACCCCACGCGCTCATGACCGATAGCCTCAACCTCCTCTTGCTCGTGCTGGCAGCAAGGTGGCATGGCGTTGAGGAGTCGCTGTCCATCCCTTAGATATTAGAATTTGTTTTGTCCCCTTCCCCAGGACTGATACCCCAACCTCTTCCTGCTTAGCATGGGCATGGCGTTGGGGGGAGTCGTATTCCTTCCCTTCCGTAAATATCTATTTCTTTCCCTTTCCTATTGTTTCAATTGATTTTTCCCCTTGCCCTCAAGTGTGGATAGACTTCACCTCCGTCACGCGCAACCTAGTGTAGGTGGTGGAGTTGATACCGCTCCTAGCCAAATTAAACATCTTTATCTTTTGATTATTTTTTTCTGTGCGTGTTGCGAGCTTTTCTTTGAGCTTGGTGAATGTAATATTTATTGATTGATTGTTTAGTATTTTTGTATTATTACTGTATGTGTAAATTGTGCTGAGTTGTTTTTTCCCCCGTCTCCAGTTTCAACTGGGGACAGTGACCACTAGGGTGCTGTCGAAGGCTGTCTTTTGCTGGTTTCTTGATCTTCTCACTGTTTCCGATCCTGTTATCCTTTTCATTTCCTTTTCACTCCCTTTTTCAAAAACTCAACACTTCGTTTACAATAAGCTCCCTATCAAGTTTTCTTTCAACATTATCATCGTTTAGTTAGGATTCCGCTAGTTTGTTGTTTCTTCCCCTCTTTTTTAAATTTTTGTGATTCCATTTGTTTTTGTAATTTATTCATTTTTTGTATAAGAGCGGTACATTTGTTTTGTAAAATTCATTTGAAATTAAGTAAGAAAGAAAGGGACTGCGACAACACGAACATTTAAGAACTAAAACTTTATAAAAGAATTTATTTCCCAAAAACGTTAGTATTGTGGGTTTTTTTTCCTTTCCCAGAAAAACAGATTAGCATTGACATAATTTTTTTTAAAATCCAAATTGATACCTGTTTGAAAACAATACTTCTGGAAAAAATAGATTCCTGTGTTTCATATTTACCCTGTTTTAGTAATCGGTTATCTGTTTATACCGGATATTGAAATTCTTTATTTGTATATATTATAATTACGTTTTGTGAAACATATGCATCATCATATAAACGAATTAATTTTATCCATACTTAGAAATTGTTTTTGTGGTTTATATCTGTTGGAACGGTTTCATTATGGATGATTTTTGATAAATATTTAAACAAGCGGAACGCTTGTTGTGATGGTAGAAAAATTACAACTATGCGCAACAATGCATAGATAGGGCAGACAGCTAACGAGAAGAGAAGAAAAAATCAAAGAAACTAGAAAGTGAAGAAAATCAACGAAACAGAAAGTGACAAAGGAACCTAGAGTTTGAAGAAAAAAAACTACAGAGGAAGCTGAAGAATAAAGAACGTCCATGTTAGTTGAGGCAGTTAAAATAGAACTGATGCTGAGATTAGAAATTACAGGCATCGAGAAACCTCCACCAGTCGGTTTCGCGCAAGCGCGCCTCAACCAAAAACAGCTTATATTCCAAAGTTACCGCCTTTCGAGGAAAAAACGGATGACATTGATAGTTTTCTTTTCCGATTTGAAAGTCACGCAACGTCTTGTGGTTGGCCAAAAGGAATAGTGGACATTGTATATTGCAGTCGATGTTTAAGGTAGCGCTTTGGCACTGTATCCACACACTCGCATCGAACAAAAATTTTAACTTGGGATCATTGAAAAGGAAGAACTCCTCAAAGAAATTTCAAGTTCTGCCCGATCGTTTTCGCGATACGTTTCCGTTCTGTGCGCCTGACAAAGATAAGATCGTTTCCGTCGGTGTATCTAATCCGTATGAGTCCTTGTTAGATCGAAGGATCGATTTATCAAAAACGAACAAACCTTTTTCAATCAAAATCACTGCGGAGATCTCCTTCTAGAGAACAACTTTACAGAGCGTGAGCAAATATCTGCCACTTTCCATAAAGGAAAGGCATTTGGAAAGCGTTGGAGGAAATGTGTCAGATGGCTGATCGTATTGGATCGCTAGTACACATGCCGGATAAGGGCGTGGCTGAAAAGGAGAATTTTACCATCTTTGAGTCTCATGCGTCATGTCTAACCCATCAAGGACAGGACGTTAACAGGAAAGGAAATCGTGGGTCTTTCTGAGTCCTCAAGGATATACTATCCTAGGAACGGACAGGGATCTTTCCGCGTTTCGAGTGACTTTCGTCCATTACCAGTACTCACATCACGTCGCCGTACAAACCGTGCTTGCTCCAGCAAACCGTTCCCGAGGTCGTGGACAAACGACCACCACTTAGACCTTTTGGGGGGGGCCAGTGTCGTGGAACGAGAACCGAAGTTCACAAACAGTCAGGCTGCCGAGCAGACAATGCGATGTTTCTATTGCGATTGCAAGTTCCATTTGAAAAGGAATTGCCTTTCAACCCAAATGATTCAAATCCGCATTTAGTCTCCACTTAGTTGTGAAGAAGGCCTTGTTTTGGCACCACATCAAGCAGTGATGGACAGGTGTTAAACACGGAGCATCAATGGATTGCGGCTTCGGTTTTGCGAGACACTGGGTGTCGACCACAGCTGTGTAGCTAAATTCTTTCGTGCTTCAAAACCATATCACAAAACTGTCCAAAAGATAGGAGTCGTTGGAGCAAGATTGAAACATTTCCGCTGGCGAAAAATTCAGTCGATACACCGTACTACTTCCGGATTTCTCACCGCCTGGTGTTATCGATAACCCAGTCATGGCGGACTTGATTGATCTTGGGCCAATTTGCCAGGTTCGCTACAGTACATGTGGTGCTGGAGGATCGTTCTTTCCTTGTCTGGATTACCAATCAGACATCATAGAGCAGGGAAGGGCTAACAAAGCCTCTAAAATCTCAAAACTGGATGAAACGTCCCAATTACCCCAGATGATCTAAAAGAAATGCAGGGAAAAGACGAGACGCTGACGACAATACTTCTTTCTGCTGCTAAACAACTGTCACTGACATACCTACGGACAAACCGAACGTAGCATACTGGACTCTTGACATTCTCTACAGTGTGTACCTGGACAGGCAACAAACAAGTTATTCGTTCCAACAAGACCACTTAGAGAGACAGTGCCTACACACGGCTCATGATGCATTGTTCGCTGGTCACTGTGGAATCAAAGTACGAGTTAGAGTTCTTGATTCTTTTTATTGGCCAGGTGTCACAAAGGAAGTAACAGAATACAGCCGTTCATGTGACATCTGCCAAAAGTACATCTCGAAAGGTCGCGTCCCATGTGCACCTTTGGCAACGAAAATGCCTCTCATTTCCGTCCGCATTTCGAAGGGGCTATTGATCTTGTTGGGCTTTACCACTGTCTTCCTTCCGATAGCGCTATATTCTTAACTTTGGTGGATACAGCGACAAGGTATCAGAAGCGATTCCACTGAAGAAATTGATACAGTTCTGTCGCTGAAGCTTACTGCGATTTTTTTCCAGAGGGGGTCTTCCAGACGAAATACTCTCCGGATTGTGAACGCAATTCCATGTCCGATCTCATGAAGAAATTTACAGACGTTGTCAATCTCTTCCATTTCAACCACGCCATATCATCCCCAATCGAATTGTATGGATGACAAACGTTTCAATGAACGTTAAAGTCCATGTTGAAAAAGGTTGCAAGCAGGAACCCATGAATGGGATTCCGTTTCATACCGGCTTTGGGCTTTTCGCATACAGGGAAATGCCGAACGAAACGCTGGATTCTACCATTCCGAGCTTTCTTTTCGACACTTCACTCAAGGGGTCCATTAGAACTACTGATGACAACAATGGACTAAAAAGACTGACAACCCTGTCAGTAAAACTGTTTACACCATACGTTTATGACTGCATAATCGATTGAAGGATGCATGGGAGCTATCTCAACAGTCAGCTGATAGAAAAAACAGAGGTTACAAGTCATTGCCCAGACAGAAAAGCAACAGGCACGTTCCTTTAGTGTAGGATAAAGTCCCTTGTACCTACTCACTGATGAACATAACAAGCTTCGTGATAGTGGAAGGGTCCATTTCGGTGGACGAACAACTCTGCAGTAATTATAAGTTCAAAATGTCAAACACTGAGAGGTATTCCTGTGAACATGGGCAGATCTTATCAGAGATGATTTTGTACCCAATGTAACTAAAAGGGGGTGGGGGAAAAAAAAACAGTCCAAGGTGTGAAAACAGCAATTAGAGTGTTACATCTCCAGTGCCGATGATGTTGTACCCCTTCCTGACTTCTGGACTATCAAGGTTGGAAACCTATGACGATTGTGAATTTTGTCAATGATTTGTCTTCAATCAAACAGAACAGCTCAAAGACATTTGAAAGACTTTCAGGATGTGTTGACAGATACCCCAGTACGGTGGACTGGTATTGAACCCCATAGTAATTCAGTTTAAATTACTGAAATACCAGTGCGCACCAACCCATACCCCCTTCCTTTTGCAATAAAAATAGGTTGAGCGAGAGAGAAATCAAAGTGATGCTGGATTTAAAAGGTCATGCACCATCTACATCTCCGGTACATCTCAAACCAGTTTGTATTGGTGGACAAACCTGATGGCTCGGGTGGCGTTTTCTGCATCGATTACAAAAAAGTAAATAAGATCACTGTTTCGATGCCGAGCCTAGTCCCAGACATTGAAGAACTTCTGTGACAGCTCTCAGAAGGAAATTAATTTGTGAAAGTAGATTGACTAAAGGATACTGGCATATTCCCTGGCTGAAGCCGGACAAGGAAAAGACTGCAGTTTCAAACACCTTTTGGTCTTTTCCCAAATGGAACGAAAATGCCATTCGGTTTGCCAAAATGCCCCCATCATCTTTGCCAGAATGATGCGAGCCCTAAACTCCATGAATGGGGCAGTCAGTTTTTTATGACGATATTTGTTGGCTCAAGTCCATGGAGTGACCTCTTTCTAACTTGCGAGCAGTTTTTTTTTCCAGACTCGAATTTTTGGTGTTTACTGCTAGACCATCCACAAATTTCGTGCAGTTTTCAAACACTGAAGTTTTTGGGTCACACCACAAATTCAGTGGGAAAAATGATGTCCAGAGGGAAAGATAGTGGAAAAGATTAAATCTTACTTAAACCCAGCTACCCAGACACAGATCAGGTCACTGCATCGGATTGTTGTCTTACTATAGACGATATGTACCGCCACTGCGTCCCTACGGCCCCTTTGACTGAACTGAACGAAGCGACGAAGAACATAAGTATTGAGTGGTCTGATGAGTGCCAGAAGGCTTTGGAGGGTGTTCAGAAACACCTCAACTCATTACCTGTTCTTTGTTACCCTCCCTCTCAGAAGACTTTATTTTGAGAACCGAATGCCAGTTCTAAGGAATGGAGCGGTACTGTTGCAACAGGGAAAAAAGTGCTTTGTTACATCCAGTGAAATACGCCAGTAAGACGTTCTCTCAAGACATCAAGAGAAAATATTCCACTATTAAAGAGAGTGCTTGGCTATTGTATGGGCATGTAGAGAAGTTCGCCATGTTTCTTGACTGGAATGAAAGTTACGTTACAGACTGACCACAGCCATTGACTTCTTGCAATCGTCAAAAACTAAGAACAGCAGATTTATTAAGGAGGTCTTTGGCAATGCAGGAATTCAGTATTACCAATGAACCGAGTGCTGAACACAAAAGTCATGGCAGATTTATTGTCGCGGTGTATGAATATTCATGACAAATGTAACTGTTTTCAAATGAGAAAGACTATACCGTTTTTTGTCTTTCTTTATGATTGTGGTTGCTGACATTTGACAGTGCATTGTTATGCTACTTACTATTTAGAATCAAGTGGTATTTATGCTTAATTTTGCTTGTTGAAGTTGAACTATAATGTTTTACCAGCAAACACTACTTGATGTTGATGTAAAACATATTTATTCTTTCGTAAACGATGAAAAAATCATGTACTGATTTATGTCAAACCTGCTTGTCGAAGAATGAATATATATGTATGGTGTCATGAGCAAATAACTCTTTAGAATGTATAGTACACCATGTTGATAGAGCAGTGAGACAAACCTATTGGTTTCATTAGTTAATTGTCAAACAATGGAAAACATGTTTCACTTTTCAATGGACTATACATTACATGTGGTAAACAACTATTTTTACATTATGTTTTATTTAGATACATGTCTATTGAGTAACATTTACACTAGAAATATTCCTCATTTTTCAATGAGGTTTTGTAACATATGAGGTGTGACAAAGACAAGGGAAAATATGTGCATTCAACAATGCTTAAAATATAAACACAATTTGTAGTTTAAATTGTTAATACCCTCTAATTTTTAGTGATCATGTAAATTGTGAAAATGTATTTTAGTGAGATGTGTTGATCGATTATGAATTTTTCTTTTTTTTTAGAAAGACTGCAAGTTTGAAATATGCTATTGTATGGTGGAATCATGATGATTGATTCTATACGTAGCTTAATAAAATTGGGAATCATGTGTGATGGATACACATTTTGAATTCCTGGCTGAAGATGTGTTTAAGTGAAGTTGGCTATATCCTTTAAAAAAACTTTTCTGGAGAAAATTATTTTCATCCCAGGGATGGGGGTGTTCATGAGAACGTAGCCTCACATCAAGGCAAGTGACGCTGCCATCACATGTAGTAAGGTGATATGAATCCATTTCCCCATGCCACTACTAAAAAGGGAAGATTTTCAATTGGCCTTGACTAGTGTAAGCGGGCGTCCCAAATTAATTTTGAGTTATACTCATACCAAGAAACAAGGGTGGTCATTGGTTGAAAGTGACCACAGAATAGATCATTTTGAACTAAGGTTGGTAAGGTGCTGGTCATGTGGTTTTGAACACTGAGTATGCACTCACTAGAGGAAGAGGAAATAATTCAGTTTTAACCAGCAGAAGGGATGGCCTAGAGACTCGAACCTGTCAGGACGATGGTCCTCTCATGATGACGAGTCATTACCAGGTTAGCCATAATAGTGGGGGGAACCTACAGGATGAAAACTTAAAGAAAAGAGAAAGAAAGATTTCCATGTTAAATTGGGAAGCATGTTACTTTACACGAAAAAAAAAAGAAAAAAAAAAAAAAAAAGAAAAAGAAAATAAAAAAAAAAAAAAATAAAAGAAAATAAAAAGAAAAACAAAAAAACAAAAAAAAAAAAGAGAAAACAAAAAACGAGAAAAAAAAAGAAAAAAAAAAAGAAAAATAAAAACGCTTATTCGTGTTACAGCCCATCACCTGTTACTCTTCACTCCTTCACCTTTCAACCCTGAGGTGGTTGAGGAGGCCATGGGGTGGGGAACACACCGTAGCTGCCCCAGGAATTAGGACTACCAGGGAGAGGAGTCGGGAACTCGTTCATCTCGCCAGGGACAGAGAAGTCGAGGGAAGAGGAGTTGAACCTCATCTCCCAGTGACAGGAGAAGTCGAGGGAGAGTAGCGGAAGTCATATCTCCAGGGACGGGAGAATTCAGGGGGCGATAACAGAACTGTCTCAGAGAGACAGGGAATCATGACGTATGGAACGAGTCTTGCTCCTGATGCATGTAGATAGCATCAAGGAGTGAAAGAATTATTTATTCTCCTGGTCTGGATCTTGGTCCCAGTGTTGTTGGAAGCCATGAATTACAGAAACGTGTAGTGATGTAACTGGGTAAAATTGGTTACAAGGATGCATTATAAAACCTGTTTTAATAAATTGTTGATGTGATTTCGTAAAGTGTTTTTTCCGCTGAAGGAGATGGGGAGAAGGAAAAACATTCGTAGTGCGCTTTTGTTGATTGGGAAAGATTGCGTGGTGCGTCTGGAGTACATGCGGTCATGAATGCCGCGTGGGCAAAAGTGACAGTGGTGACAATCCCAACACGCAGTTTCGCTGGTTTGTTGTCTAGCCGAGCATTCTCTGCAGTTTGATAAAATCATTTTGGTTGCGGCAATTTTATGGGTTTAAACTGTGGTGTTTATCATCGTGAAAAAAGCGACACCAATATTCACTCCTGAATCTGAGGTTTGTCTCCCAGTTTGGGCTGTTTTCTTCTGGCGCATTGTCTGTTTGTTGGCACGTGCGTGCACGAGACACGTCGGTGTGAATGGCGGGTCACACTGCCACCAACTGGGAATGGGGTCAAAGGAGCAACAATCAAACTTTTCCCGTGGAACTTGTGTGCAAGATTGGCGGAATTATGCCCTCTCAGTATATTTCCAAAATTGTTCACTTTATTTCCTAATTGCCACTCTGTCCCTCTTTGCTGTCATGCTTTCTTATACATCTGCATTTGTTGCTCTACTTTCCATTTCGTCCGCAGTTTTGGGATTCTACTTCCATATGACTCGTCTTCCAGTTCCAGACTCGTATCTCTAGTTCTATTATTGCCCTAGCAATCTAAGGCCATTGAAAGCTCCGATTGTATGGTTTCCCAAAGTATCCTACATTGCACTTTAACTTACAATGTGTGTACAGTCCCTCTCTCTTGCCAGTGAAATAAGGAACAAGAAAGAAAGAAAAGAAAGAACAGGAAAGAATAAGGAGCGATTCCTGAATTACAAACATGGATAACGACCGCATGGGTTATCAATTTTCATTCACTCGCCTAGCGCCTCAAGAATCCCAATCAGAATCCACCACCACTCAATCATATCAAAGGCTTTTTAAAACAGCTATTACCCACCAAGGGTCCGTCACGATCCGTCCTTATTTCGAGAGGGCACTCGCAGATTAGATGGTTTGGTGAAGGAAAACGTGCCTCATAAATGCTCACACTAACATCTTTCGTTTGGCATGGTGAGGTGTGTGCAGGCGCGTTTTCTCGTCGCTCTCTCCGTGTCTCCGTCCTCGACTTCTGCTCTCTCTTCTCTCGTCTCATCTTCTGTCGGTATGTGGGCGTCGCACGTATGCGTGCTCGTGAGTTTGTGTATGCGAGCGAACGCACGCATGCGAGCGCGGGCGTGGGTGGCTACGCGGTACGCGCGCGCGCTATGTGTGGTGTGTGTGGTGAGGGAGGGGGCAGGACGGCACGCGCACGTGTAAGATGTAGGTTTGGCAAGACAAGCAAGCAACCGAGAGAGGATAGAGAGAGAGGGTAGAGAGGAGAGAGAGAGAGAGAAGAGAGAGAGATAGAGAGAACAGACAGACCACGGACGGACAGACAGGCAGACAAACAGATAGATGGACGGACGGACGGATGGACGTAAATGACGCGACGGCAGATAGACCAGAGGAGACAAACAAGCCAGACGGAGGGTCCGGACAGACAGTCACTGATCTGACAGACAATCGAGAAAGAGGCAGACAAACAGGCAGTCCAGACAGAGAGTCAAATTAAAATGATTTAATGAAGGAAAGCGTTTCGAAGGTTTACATCATAATCTTTCGTTTGAATTGGTGAGTGCGGCACTCTGTGTGGTGTGTGTGTGTGTGTGGTGTGTTGTGTTGATGTGTGTGTGTGTGTGTGTTTCGTTCGGTTCTTTAATTTAATGTCTATCCACTTTACAGTGATCACATAAAACAAAGACAAGAGACAAACTAACAGGCAAGGACAAACAAAGACAAGAAACAAAAAAAAACATGTAAAATGGGGGCCGGTTGTGTAGTATGTCGCACGCGCGCGCGGGCGTGGTGTGCGTGTGTGTGTGTGAAGTGTGTGGGGGGGGGGGGGGGGGCATAAATGTGTCGTATTGTTTTCCAAAATGTCACTAAAAGTGTATGGAGTGTGGAGGTAGGTTAGTATGCTGATCTTTGCATGCATAGTCTATTTAATTAATGAGATACCAATAAGTGACCATCACTTTAACCCATTCTAATCTACCGGCATAACGGTAAACTACTTTAGCCTGGATTCATATCTGAAACTTTGTAAAGAAACAAACATTTTAAGCATTGAAATAATAAGAGAATAAAACCAACAAATAACTAGAGAATCAAAGTAAATGTCCAACTGGACTCTTAACAATTGCCTAAACAACTTCTATAGCTTTCGCTTCGTTCCCAAAAATGTCCCAAAATTCGCGATTGATGGGTTCAAACTTAATAACCAAGTAGGTAAATATTTTTTAGTATTTCTGCAAAGAAAGATGACATGGAATGGTGTAATATTTTGGCCACAGATAGCAAATGACATTTTTACATATTTTGTTTTGTATGCGTCTAGTCTGAGTCTAAGATCAAACTCTTCAAATCCGTTCCTGATGGAGATTGTGTCCCGTTTTATATTTTACAAGCTCCTTAAAGAAGTTCCCTTGTTGTCCTTTATTATGTTTGGACACTCTTTTGTCTTCGTAACACCGAATCCCATGATGCTTTACCTAAAAGGCTGTAATTTTCATACAAGGATAAAGGAATATTTATCTTTGTAGAGCTCTTTTCCTTCGCTGCACTTATTTTGGCTAACCGATCAACCCTTTCATTTGTGCTAAACCACAATGTGATGGAATCCAACAAAAGTCAATAGAAGAACCACGTAAAGATAAAAATGAATTAAATTGGTATATCTCTGATATCATTTCTCCTCTCACTCTTGTATGAGAATATTTTAAAGCTTGTAAGACAGATTTTGAATCGACACAAAATAATATTTTAAATATCGAAAATGGAAAACTAGAAGATAGTTCAGTGCCTTAATAATGGCAATTAGCTCTGCTGTGAATACAGAGTAATTTTTCCAATGTGATACGATTTATCTATTTTTAATGATGGAATAATGAATGCAGCACTGATAATTGGTTTTCAAGTAGAGAACCGTCTGTATATATTTTAAGATGGTTTATATAATTTTCATTTATATGTGCCTTGACATATGTTGGCAGCATGGTCCCATCACTTTTCCTTAAATCTGTATTAGTTATATCGTAATTAGCCTTGCTAAGCTCCCATTGAGGAATTATTACTGTAACTCGTTTGAGGAGCTACTGTTTGGGGTTCCAACACCAGCATCTGTAAATAACTGGGACGTATAGGAGCCTATAGTGTTTACAGAGTCAAAACTCCGTGCTCGCTTTGGAAAATGTATATCTGATTTTAAACCAGTTTCCTGATACATGAATTTTGCGTTGAATGACTCTTAATATATATTTTGCTGAAGCAAGTTTCATATTTTCGGCAAAAGGCAAAATTCCTATTTCTGTGTAGGTTTTTAGTGTTGAGGCATGGACGGGGACACCGAGAGCTTATCTTATAAGCTTTGCTATCGATGCTTTGCATCTTTGTTATCAAATATTTTGGAGCTGAAAAGAATATTTTCCTGAGCATAAGATAATTTTGATCTCACAAGTGCAGTTGCTAAATGAATAAGTACCTTACTATCTTTTCCCCACGACTGTTGACTTTCATTTTAATAAATTCAATCCTTTTCTGGCTTTTGTCAGAATATTTTCCAAATGGTAGTTCCAATTCAATTTAGAAGTCATGTTACTCCTAGAAATTTAACACATTTTATATTCAAGCGACATTCCATTATTTGAAAAGAGGGTAGAGGTTAGGATCATAGCCAGAGTTGAAGAGAACCATATGCGATTTTTCATGTGAAAGGGTTAGTCCGTTTTTCAATCATGTATTTGCTGATTTTGTCTAGTTCATTTTGATATATCTTTTTAATATAGTTAATTGATCTAATCGGTGTAAGCTTTTTTAGAGTAACTTTCATCCATATGCAAATATCATCTGCATATTGTACTAGCTCGACATTATTTGAGACCACTTTTGGAAGATCATGCATCAAAATGTTGAAAGGATCGGGGCTATTACACCTCCTTGTGGGATTCCCATCTGTATACGTCTTTGATTAGAGTAGGCATTACCAACCTTAGTCTGTATTGCTCTTTCACTTAAAAATGCCTTTTATATAGTTATACATACAGCCTGAAATACCTATTGATTTAGTTTGTTTTGAAGTTTTGAATGCCAAACTTGGTCATATGCCTTTCTAATGTCAAAAAAAGTGGCCAAGTACGTTTTTCCTACGTGAAAATTGATGTTTAATCTGTGTGGTAATTTTTACTAAATGATCAACTGATGATTTACCTTTTCTAAAACCCGCCTGTTGTATTGGTATTATACAATTTTTTTCACAGAAGTGTTCAAGCCTATTTAGAATTATTCTTTCCATAAGTTTTCCACGTGTGATGTAAGAGCAATAGGTCTGTAATTACTTTTTTCTGATTTTGACTTTCCCTCCTTGGGAATAGGGGTAACATATAGATTGTTTCCATAAAGATGGTTGAATCCCTTCAAACCAACATTTTTGAAGAAATAAACTTAAAAAAAAAGTTTTACATTAACTGGTAAATGCTTTATCATTTCATTGGAAATTGCATCTGGTCCCACTGATTTTTTCTTCGATCCAAGGTTTGGAAATTGCATCTTTTGTTTCCTGAAAAGTAATAGGGGCATTATATAGTGATTGTTTATTGGGACTGTTTTCATTGTCTTCGTTTTCGTCCAGTTTTTCTCTAAGCAGTTTTGTTCTTCTGAGAGGCCTTCAAAGTTACTATTATTTGCAAACACATCTGCAAATGCTTCAGCCTTTTCAAAATCTGAAGGAAATTCGTTATTTTCCAATTTTAAGGGGTACCCAGGAAGACTTATTCCATTTTCATTTCTTTTATTTTTTCCAAGTTTTCTGGAGATCTTTGTGATTTTGAACCTCTTTTTCACAGAAATTTGACCAATATTCTTCCTTTGCTTTTCATTCACTTTTTACTGTGATTTTTCGCTTTGTTTTTTTCATCAATCTTTTCTGGATCTGTTTTATTTTTTAGATACATTTTATAAGCCTCCATGTTTTGTACTCTTGCTTCTTCACAGGAAACATTCCACCAAACATTCCTGTATATTTTTCTTGACTTATCATGGATTACATTTAGGGATTGAAAGCTCAGCTGCACGCAAAACAGTATCAACAAATTTCATGTAGCTTGTATCAACATCATCAACTCATCTCCTCGCAATTGCAAATAGAAAGTATGTTTTCAAATCTATCCCAATCAGCTTTGTTGTAATTAAATTTTGGGATTTGATCTTTTGTAAGATTCAGAAATAGTGTGTTTTACTTTGATGGAAATAACTATTGGTAGATGATCACTGCCTAGGGAGTCTTTAAATGTGTCCCATTCACAACTTGGAGCGATTGCAGCAGACATGAGAGTTAGGTCTATCGCTGAAGCCCGATGATATGAAATATCCGGGAATTCGAGTGACACTACCATCATTCAGTATACAGAGTGAGAGTCTACTACATTTTCAAGGATCTGTTATGCGTTTGATTTTGCACTCATTATCCCAAAAGGGGGCGTGTGAATTGAAATCACCTGCAATCAGCCACTTCTCGTTTTGGTTTGTAAAGAAACGAATCCACTCTGTGTTTTGATTGTCAGGACCTTTTGGCAAATAAACCGACAATATGTTCAGTATCAATGATCCATGGAATTTTGCTTTTACTGCACAAGCATTTATGTTTTTAATGTCTTTTGAAAAAGGTGCATCTATTTCGAGGTATTCTACTTTTTGTCGAATGTACAACGCGGTACCAACCCTTCCCGTTTCATCATTGTTTTGGTATATTGGAGGGTAGTAAAGTTTTGGATTTTTGGAAGCTTTTGTTCATGTACATTAAGAGATTGTAATACTAATGCTTGGTACATATGATCTGAAAGATGCTGAATCAGCTCCTGAATATTTGTTGATAATTGATCTGCAATTCCATTGCAGTATGTTTACATTTTTAGGTCTTGTCATGTTCTTTATAATTGAATACTATATCACCAGAAAAAAAAATGTAACAACACTAGATATACAAGAAATTTCAACAAGGTTAGATAGGGGGGGAAAAGAGAGAAAAAAAGGAGGGGAAAGTATTTCAGGGATTGTGAAAAATGGCACAAAAACTGAATGTCAATCTCCAACGATCAAAACATTTTCTGATGCTGAATAAATAACAGCTCTACAAACCATTGTACTAGAATAATGTCTTCAGCATCTTAGACTGTTTGAAAGAATTTATTCCCACTCTGTTAGCACGTCAAAATAGTTCCACCAGGGGCCATGGAAGGGGCGGCCGAGATCCCTAGGGTTGTAGTGAAGGAATCTTCCATGATAGATACCGTGCGGGGTGTTGTTTCAGGGGCCTCTTAGGTTTAGACCATAACATTCTGTTGAGGTGTCTGCCGATGTTACGGGCAACGACGCTGGTTCCCGTCCATGTCAGATGAATGCCATCACGCTGGGTTCCAGTGTTTGCCCGAAGAGTGTCGTGACTGACGAAGCTCACGTTTGGGGTGTCAAACAGGTCTGCCGTGGTGGTCGTGTGTGTGTGTGT
>JAFLJL010015390.1:52191-64712 GCA_018398815.1 Conus ventricosus
TATTGAAAAATTATTTGCATCTTGCCAAATTACACCATTCCTGTCATCTTTCTTTCAGAAATACTAAAAAATATTTACCATTGGTTATAGTTTGACATCATCGCGAATTTTTGGGACATTTTTGGGACGAAGCGAAGCTATAGAATTGTTGGGCAATGTTAAAGTCCATGAATTTACTTTGATTCTCTAGTTATTTGTTGTTTATTCTCTTATTATTTCAATGCTTAAATGTTTTGTTTCTTTACAAATGTTCAGATATGAATCCAGGCTAAAGTAGTTTACCGTTATGCGGTAGATTAGAATGGGGTTAAAGTGATGGTCACTTATTGGTATCTCATTAATTAAATAGACTATGCATGCAAAGATCAGCATACTACACTACCTCCACACTCCATACACTTTTAGTGACATTTTGAAAACAATAGACACATTTATGCCCCCCCCCCCCCCCCCCCACACACACACACACACACACGCACACACGCCCGCGCGCGCGTGCGACATATACACACACCGGCCCCTTTTACATGTTTTTTTTTGTTTTGTCTTTGTTTGTTTGCCTGTTCGTTTGTCTCTTGTCTTTGTCTGAGATCACTGTAAAGTGGATAGACATTAAATTAAAGAACGAACGAACACACACACACACACACACACACACACCACACACACACACACACACACACACACGAGTGCACGCACTCAACCAATTCAAACGAAAGATTATGATGTAAACCTTGACAACGTTTCCTTCACTAAATCATTTTAAACTTTGACTCTCTGTCTGACTGCCTGTTTGTCTGCCTCTTTCTCAGTTTGTCTGTCAGTCTGTGTCTGTCTGTCCGACCCTCCGTCTGTTTGTTTGTCTCTCTGTCTATCTGACCGTCCGTCATTTCGTCCATCCGTCCGTCCGTCCATCTATCTGTTTGTCTGCCTGTCTGTCCGTCCGTCTGTCTGTCTGTTCTCTCTCTCTCTCTCTCTCTCTCTCTCTCTCTCTCTCTCTCTCCCTCTCTCTCTCTCTCTCTCTCTGTTGCTGTGCTTGTCTTGCACACCTACATCTACACGTGCGCGTGCGTCCTGCCCCTCCCTCACCACACACACACACATACGCGCGCGCGCGTACGCGTAGACACACGGCCGCGCTCGCATGCGTGCGTTCGCACGCATACACAAACACACGCGCACGCACACGTGCGCACGCACACATACAGACAGAGAGAGAGAGAGAGAGGGGAGAGAGAGAGAGAGAGAGAGAGAGAGAGAGAACGCGTGCACACACTCACCAATGCAAACGAAAGATGATAGTGTGAGCATTTATGAGGACGTTTCCTTCACCAAACCATCTTATCTGCGAGTGCCCTCTCGAAATAACGGACGGATCGTGACGGGACCCTTGGCTGGGTAATAGCTGTTAAAAAGCCTTTGATATGATTAGAGTGGTGGTGGATTCTGATTGGGATTATAGAGGCGCTAGGTCGAGGAGCATGCACATTGCTTAACCCCTGCGGTCGTATCCGTTTGTAATTAGCATCGCTCCTTATTCTGCTCCTGTCTTTCTTTTTCTTTCTTTTATTTTTTTTTCCTTTTTATTTCACTGGAAGAGGAGAGGGCCTGCCCACTTGTAAGTTTAAGATGGAAGTAGATACTTTGGGAAAACCAGACAATGGAGCTTAATGGTTAGATTGCTAGGGAATAATAGAACTAGCAACGAGTCTGGAACTGGAGGAAGACGGTCATCATTCCCCCCCCCCGTAGAATCCCAAAAACTGCGGACGCCGAACTGCAAGTAGAGCAACAAGAAGCAGATGTATAAGAAGCATGACAGCAACGAGGGACAGAGTGGAATTTGGAAATAAAGATGAACAATTTTGGAACTATATGAGAGGCATAATTCCGCACTCATGCACACAAGTTCACGGGAAAAAGTTTGATTGTTGCTCCCTTTGACCATTTCCTCAGTTGGTGGGAGTGTGACCCACCATTCCCACCCCACGTTTCTCGTGCAGCACGTGCAACAAAACAGACAATAGCGCCAGAAGCAAAACAGCCAAAAAAACTGGAGACAACTCAGTTCAGAGTGAATATTGTGTCGCTTTTTTCCGTGATAAACACCAGTTTAATAAAATGCCGCAACCAAAATGATTTTCTCACCTGCAAGAAAATGCACGGCTAGGACAAACAACCAGCGAAACTGCGCTGTTGGGATTGTCACACTGTCACTTTTGCCCCACGCGCATTCATGACCGCATTTATCCATACGCACACGCAATCTTTCCAATCAACCCAAAAGGCGGCATACCGAATGTTTATTCTTCTCCCCCTCTCCTTAGGAAAAACCACTTTACTAAATACATCAACAATTTCTAAACAGGTTTATAATGCATCATGTAACCAATTTTCCCAGTTACATTACTACACGTTTCTGTAAAGGTCAGTGGGCCGTTCACATACCATGGCCACGATCCAAGCCAGGAGAATAAATAATTCTTTCACTCCTTGTTGGCTATACATGAATCAGACGCAAGCCTCGTTCCATCCCGTCATGATTCCCTGTCTCTCTGGACAGTGTATCGCCCCCTTGAACTTCTCCCGTCCCTGGAGATATGACTTTCCGACTCCTCTCCTCGACATTCTGTCACTGGAGCGATGAGTTCAACTCCTCTCCTCGACTTCTCTGTCCCTGGAGTGCAGAAGACGAGTTTCCGAACTCCCTCTCCACTGGAGTCCTTAATTCCTGGGGCGGCTGCCTAACCGGTGTGTTCCCCCCACCATGGCCATCCCTCACCACCTCACGGGTTGGAAAAGGTGACGGGTGATGAAGAGTTAAAACGTGAAGGGCTGATGAAACACGAATACGGTTCGTGTACGTAACCTGCTACCCAATTTAAACCTGAATTTTTCTTTCTCTTTTCTTTAAGTTTTCCCCTGTGTTCCCCAACTATCTATGGCTCACCTGGTATGACTGGTCTGCAGAAGATGACCCCAACGTCCTGACAGGGTGCGAGTCTCTAGGCCATCTGCTGGGTTTTAAACTGATTATTCTCCTTCCTCCTGTGCAGAGTGACAACTCAGAGTTCAAAAAAGACCAGCACCTTACCAACCCTTATAAACTTCTCTCAGTGGTCACTTACCCCCCCCCCCAGCCCTGTTTCTTGGCCTGATTTATAACTCCACATTATTTGGGGACGCCCGCTACATAGTCAAGCCACATGAATACTCCTTCTTTTTCGTAGTGGCATGGGGAATGTTATATCACTAACTCATGTGATGGAGCGTCACATGCTTTGATGTGAGGCTACGTCACATGACCCCCCATCCTGGGGATGAAAAAAATTTTCTCAGAAAAAGTTTTTTAAAGGATATCCAACTTCACTTAAAACACATCTTCAGCCATGATTCAAATGTGTAATCCATCCCCTGCATCCCCCCCCCCCCCCCCCAATTAATAAGAACGTATAGAATCAATCATCATGATCCACCATAAATAAGCATATTTCAAACTTTACCCGTCTATTCTCCAAAAAGAAATTATAATCGATCAACACATCTCACAAAATACATTTCACAAATACCATGTTCAAAACACTTAGGGATATGAACATTAATACCAAATTGTGTTAATATATTAAGATGTGAGCACATATTTTCCTTGATCTTTGTCTCACCCTCATATGTTACAAAACCTCATGAAAAATGAGAATATTTCTAAGTGTAAATGTTTTCTCAATAGACATGTAACCAAATAAACATTAAATTTAAACATAGTTTGATTTCCCCACATGTAATGATATAGTCATGGAAAAGTGAAAACATGTTGTCATTGTTTGACAATTACACTACTGAAAAAATAGGTTTGTCTCCACTGCACAATCAAACATGTGTATAACCATTTTAAAGAGTTATTTGCTCATGACACTACATATATATTCATCTTCACAAGCAAGTTAGACATAAATAGTACATGATTTTTTCATCGTTTACGGAAAGAATAAATATGTATTACTTAAACATCAAGTAGTTGTTTGCTTGTAAAACTATAGTCACTTCAACAAGCAAATTAAGCATAAATACCACTTGATTCTAAATAGTTCAGTAGCATACAATGCACTGTCAAAAGGTCAGCACACCAAAATTCAGAAAGAAAGACACAATCGGAATAGTCTTTCTCTTGAAAACAGTTACATTGTCCATGAATATTCATACACGCGACATAAATCTGCCATGGACATTTTGTGTTCCCAGGCACTGGTTTCAATGCGTAAACTGGAAATTCCTGCAATTGCAAAGACCACCTTAATAATCTGCTGGTTCTTAGTTTCGCGATTGCACGAAAGTCAATGGCCTTGTGCGTCTAGTTCTGTAACGAAAACTTTCTTCCAGACAAGAACCTGGCGAAACTTCTACATGCCCCATAACACTAGCCGCCCTCTCTCTAATCGTGAATATTATCTCTTTGTGTCTTTGAGACCTTCTTTACTGGCGGTATTGCACTGGATGTAACAAAGCACTTTTTTTCCTGCAACCGTACCGCTCCATTCCTTTGAACGGGCATCGGTTCTCAAAATAAAGTCTTCTTCTGAGAGGGAGGGTAAACTAAAGAACAGGGAAAATGAGTGAGGGTGTTCTGCCCCCCTCCCCCCCAAAGCCTTCTGGCACTCATCAGACCACTCAATACTTTTGTTCTTCGTCGCTTTCGTCAGTTCAGTCAAAGGGGGCCGTTCAGGGACGCAAAGTGGGGTACATTTCGTCTTATAAGACAACAATCCGATGAGTGCCTGAATTGTTTCTTTGTGTGGGTTTAAGTAAAGATAAATCTTTTCCACTTTCTTTCCTCTTGGCATCCTTTTCCCACTGAAATCGTGTGACCAAAAACTCAAGAGTTTGAAAACCTGCACGAAATGTGGATGGTCTAGCAGGACAAAACCAACACATCTGAGTCTGGGCAACCAAACTGCTCGCAGTTTGAAAGGAGGCGTCACTCCATGACTTTGCAGCCAACAAAAATATCGTCAAAAAAACTGACTGCACCCACATTATGGCGTTTCAGGGCTTCGCATCATTCTGGCAAAAGAAGCTGGGGCATTTTTGCAAACGAATGGCATTTTCGTCCATGAAAAGACAAAAAGGTGTTTGAAATGCAGTCTTTTCCTCTGTTCAGCTTCAGCCATTGGAATCTGCCAGTATCCTTTAGTCAAGTCTACTTTACAAAATAATTTCCTTCTGAGAGCTGACTCAGAAGTGCTTCAATGCTGGGTAGGCTCGGCATCGAACACAGTGTCTTATTTACTTTTTTGTCATCGATGCAGAATACGCACGAGCCATCAGGTTTGTCCACCAATACAACTTGGTGGCTGACGGAGATGTAGAAGGTTCTATCGACCTTTAAATCCAGCATCACTTTGATACTCTCTCGACAACCTCCATTTTTTGCCACCTGAAGGGGGTATGCGTCTTGGTGCGCACTGGTATTGCAGTAGATAACTGAATACTATGGGGTTCAATACCGCAGTCACCTCCCTGGGGTATCTGTCAAACACATCCTGAAAGTCATTCAACAATGTTTCTTTGAGCTGGCTGTTTGACTTGAAGACAAATCATTCGGACAAAAAACAAATCGTCATAGGTTTCACCTTTGATAGACAGTGTAGGAAGCGGGTCCACATCATCTGCACTGGTAGATGTTAACATCCTCATATGCTGTTTTCACAACTTTGACCTGTCTCAGTACGTTACATTGGGTACAAAATCATCACTGATAATATCTGCCATGTTCACATGGAATCCTTCCTCAGTGTTTGCCATTTTGATTCTTATAATAACTGCAGAAAGTTTTTCGACCACCTGAAAGGACCCTTCACATAACACGAAGCTTGTTATGTTTCATCAGTGAGTGTACAAGGCTTTATCCCTACACTAAAAAGGAAACGTGCCTTTTGCTTTTCTGTTGCAAAGAACCTTGTACACCTCTTTTTTCTATCAGCTGACTGTTGAGCTAGCTCCATGCATCTTCAATCGATTATGCAGATCATAAACGTATTGGTAAAACAGTTTTACTGTCAGGGATGCCGACTTTTTCGTCCATTGTGTCATCCGTAGATCTAAAGGACCCCTAGGTAGACGTGTCGAAAAGAGCTCGACTGGTGAGAATCCCAGCGTTTCGTTCGGCATTTTCCCTGTATGCCGGAAAGCAAAGCGGTTATGAAACGATCCATCCTGGGGTTCCTGCCTTGCACCTTTCTCAACATGGACTTTAACGTTCCATTGAAAACGTTCAACCATTACCATTCGATAGGGGATGATATGGGCGTGGTTGAATGGAAAGAGATTACAAAGTCTGTAATTTCTTCATGGATGGGAAAATGAATTGCTTTCCAAAACCCGGGGGAATTTTCGTCTGGAAGACCCATTGGAAAAATGAAAAGAAAGGTTTCAGCGAAGCACTTTAAATTTTTTTTCAGGGTGCTCGGGATACCTTGTCGCTGTATCCCCAAAAAGTTAAGTATAGCGATACCCGGAGAGCAGTGGTAAAGGCCCCAACAAGATAAATAGCCACCTTCCGAAAGGGGACGGAAAGGGGGCATTTTGTGCAAGGTGCCTGGGAGCGACCTTTCTGAGAGTCTTTTGGCGGGATGTCACATGAACGGCAGTATTCTTTTACTTCCTTTGTAAACCCCGGGCCCAAAAAAAAAGAATAAAGAACTCTAATTTTCTTTTGTTCCCAGTGCCCAGCGAAAAATGCTCATGAGCCGTGTGTAGCACTGTTCTTTAAGTGGTTTGGGAAACGTAACTTGTTTTTTGCCCTGTCCGGACACACCTGTGGAAGGTCAGGCCCCTTGTACGTTGGTTTGTCCGTTGGTATGTCAGTGACGTCGTTTGCGCAAAAAGTTTGTCGTCGGTCTCGTTTTTTCCTGCATTTCTTTAGTATTGGGGTAATTGGATTTTATCCGTTTTGGATTTTTGGGTTTGTAGCCCTTCCCTGCTCTATGAGTCTGATCTGGTACTCAAAAGCAAGGAACGACGATCCCCGCCCACCTGTACTGTAGCGCACTGGCAAAATTCCCCCAAGAAAAGTCGCAGACGGGGGTATCGAAAACACAGGCGGGGGAAAAATCCGGAGTAGTCGGTGTTTTCGACTAAAATTTTCGCCGGAAAATGTTTCAATCTTGCCCCAAACGCCCCCTACACTTTTGGACAGTTTTGGATATGGTTTTGAAGCACGAAAGAATTTCGTACCCCAGCGTGGTGCCCCCCAGTGTCTCGAAAAAACCGAACCTGCAAACCTTTGTGGCTCCTTTTTCTAACACCGCCTCAACAGCTTGTGGGTGCCAAAAACAAGGGCCTTTTTCAAATCATGGAGACTAATGCGGATTTTGAATCTTTGGTTTAAAAGGGAAATTCCCCTTTTTAAAATGGAACTTGAAATCGAAATAGAAAAAATCGCATTGTCTGTCGGCAGTGATGTTTTTTGTGAACTTGGTTTGTCCCGAACTGGCCCAAAAGGTCTGTGGTGGTGTGTCCACGCCTCGGAACGTTTGCTGAGAACCCGGGGTTTTTTTCCGGCGGTGAGTACTGGTACGCGAAAGTCACTCGAACCGCGGAAGATCCTGTCCGTTCTAGGAAAAGTAATCCTTGGGGACCAGAAACGACCCAGATTTCCTTTCCTGTAACGTCCCGTCCTGATGGGTAGTCAGGGACGCATGAGCCCAAAAGATGGAAAATTCTCCTTTTCTAGCCACCCCCTTATTGGGTGAGCGATAAAAATTGACCCCATCTGACACATTTCCTCAACGCTTTCAAATTGCCTTTCTTTAAGGAAAGGGGCCCGATCTTTGCTCACGCTTGGAAAAGTTGTTTTAAGAAGGAGATCTCGCTTGATTGAAAGTTTGTTCGTTTTTGATAAATCGTTTCCACGACTAACAATGATCTACGGTTTGAAAACGCGGAAACGATTCCCTTGGTGGGGCCGCACAGAACGGAACGTTCGCGAAAACGGGGCGAACATGAAATTTCTTGGGGAGTTTTTCCTTCAACTGACCCCAATTTAAAATTTTTTTTTCGCTGCGGTGGTGGTCAGTCCCCAAAAAGCGCTACCCTTAACAACGAGAATACAATCCCCTTTTTCCCTTTGGCCAACAACAAGACGTTGCGTGTTTTTCAATCGGAAAAGAAAACTATAAAGTCACCCGTTTTTTCCCCCGAAAAGGGGTAACTTTGGAATATTTGTTTTTGGTTGAGGCGCGCTTGCGAAACCGATGGTGGAGTTTCCGATGCCTGTTCTTCAAAATTCGCATCAGTTCTATTTCTAACTCCCTCAACTAACATGGACTTCTTTACTTCAGCTTCCCTTTGTTTTTTTCTTAAAACTTTTTTCCCTTTGTTCACTTTCTAGTTTCCCTTTTGATTTTCTTCATTTCTAGTTTCTTTGTTTTTTCTCTTCTCGACCCTGTCTGCCCTATCTATGCATTGTTGCATATTGTAAGTTTTTCTCCTCAAAAACCCAAAGCGTTCCGCTTGTTTAACATATTTTCAAAATATCCATAATGAACCGTCAAAAGATATAAACACAAAAAAATTTCTAAGTATGGATAAAAATAATTTGTTTTTGATGATGTATTGTTTCCAAAAGTAATTTAATATATCAATAAAGAAATTTAATTTCGGTTCGAAAAAAAACCCCTTACTAAAAAAGGGTAAATTGAAACACAAGGAATGTATTTTTCCAGAAGTATTGTTTTCAACAGGTATCAAATTTGGGAATTTTAAAAAAAAAAAAGTTAATGCTATCTGTTTTTCCGGGAAAGGAAAAAACCCCCTTAAAGTTTTTGGAAAAAAATTCTTTTTAAAGTTTTAGTTTTAAATGTTCTTGTTGTCGTCTTTTTTCTTACTTAATTTTAAAAGAATTTTCAAAAAAAAATGTACGCCTTATAAAAAATGAATTAAATTTTTCCCCAAAACAAAGGAATCACAAACAATTAAAAAGAGGGGAAAAAAACACAAACTAGGGAATCCTACCTAAAAGATGAAAAAAGTTGAAAAGAAATAGATAGGGCTTTTGAAAGAAGTGTGGTTTTTGAAAAGGGAGTGAAAAGGAAATGAAGGATACACGGTCGGAAAAGTGAGAAAAAATCAAGAACGCAAAAAAAGCCCTTTGACAGCCCTGTGGGCCTGTCCCCCGTGAAAAATGGAGACGGGAAAAAAAAATCACGCACCAAAAATCCCCCCTACAGTAATAAAAACAAAAAACTAAAAAATCAAACAATAAAAAATCTTTTTACCAAGCTCAAAAAAAATTTTCGCAAAAGCACGAAAAAAAAAAAATCAAAAAATAAGATGTTTATTTGCGAGCGGTAATAAATCCACCCCCTACACTGTTGCGTGACGGGGTGAAGTCGACCCCACTCTGAGGGGCAAGGGGAAAAATCAAAATGAAACAAAAGGAAAGGGAAAGAAAATAGATATTTCGAGAGGGAAGGACTACCCCTCCCCCAAAGCCTGCCCCCCCGTAAAGCAGGAAAGGGGTTTGGGGGTTCGTCCCGGGGAAGGGGCAAAAAAAATTCTAATATTAAGGGAAGGGCGCGGGCCCTAAAGCCGCCCCCCTTTTGCCGGCAGAGCAAAAAGGAGGTTTAGGCTATCGGTCCGAGGTGGGGGAAAGGGTCAAAAAAGAAAACTTCCAAAAAAAAACCTTTAAAGAAGTGAGCAACCAAAAGAATGTAAACCCCGAAAAAATATAAAAATAGAAAAAAAACAACAAATGCAATTTTTATATACTAAAATAAATAATTTTTTTCTTTTTTTTCCCTCAACCCTGAGGGGACAATAAAATCCTCTTTTTTCCCAAAAGAAAAATTTCTTCTTTTTTTTTTTCCGGCCCCAGGGTCAAACACAATTTTCCTTTTTTTCCTTCCCTTAAACCCCTTTGGGGGCAAAAAAAATCTTTTTTTTTTTTTTTTTTCCCGGGGGAAACAAAACAATGGCGTACGTCGGGGTCCCCTGTCCAGTCACTTTTGCCCACGCGCATCATGGCAGCTTTATCCTACGCACCGCAAAACTTTCCAAAAACCAAAAAGGGGCACTCGAATGTTTTTTCTTTCCCCTCTCCCCCGGGGAAAAAAACTTTTCTAAATACTTAACAATTTTAAAACAGGTTTTATACATGCACCCTTTTAACCATTTTTCCCGTTACTCACACCTTTCGTAAAGTCATGGCCTTTACATACCCCTGGCCAAGATCCCGCCAGGAGAAAAATAAAACTTTAAAATCCTTTATGCTATACCGCCCAGACGCAAGCTCGTTCCATCCCCTCAGATTCCCTGTCCTCTGAGACGTGATCGCCCCCTGAATTTTCCGTCCCTGGGATTTGACTTCCCAATCCTCTCCTCGCTTCTCCTGTCACTGGAAGTGAGTTCAACTCCTCTCCCTCGACTTTCCTGTCCCGGAGAGAGACGAGTTTCCCGACTCCTCTCCCCGGAGTCCTAATTCCGGGGGGTGGGGCCCCCGGGGGGTTCCCCCCAAACCCTGGCCATTTCAACCACCTCCGGGTTTAAGGTGAAGGGTGAGAGTAAAAGGGGGGAAGGCTGAAACACGAAAAAAGGTTCGTGTAAGTAACCTGTTCCCAATTTAAAATGAATTCTTTCTTTCTCTTTTCTTTAAGTTTTCCCCTGTAGCTTCCCCAACTATCTATGGCTCACCTGGTAATGACTGGTCAGCAGAGAGGACCAACGTCCTGACAGGTTCGAGTCTCTAGGCCATCTGCTGGGTTAAAACTGATTCTTTCCTCCTTCCTCCTAGTGAGTGCATACTCAGTGTTCAAAACACATGACCAGCACCTTACCAACCCTTATTAAACTATCTCTCAGTGGTCACTTTCACCCAAGACCACCCTTGTTTCTTGAATGAGTATAACTCACAATTATTTGGGGACGCCGCTACACTAGTCAAGCCACATGATATCCTTCCTTTTAGTAGTGGCATGGGGAAATGATTCATATCACTAACTACATGTGATGGAGCGTCACATGCCTTGATGTGAGGCTACGTCACATGACAGGGATGCTGAGGGCCGGTTCATCTGTCCGACAGGTGGCAAGAGCCATGAACGCCCACCACACCACTATCTACCGCCTACAACAGTGCTTGGCAGCCACCTGGCCAGTTTCTGACCGTCCTCGACCAGGCGCACCTCGAGTGACGACTCAGAGACAAGATCGAGCCATTCGCCTTTCCCACTTCAGCAACTGATTTCTGACTGCTGCTGCCACCACTAGAGCAACTTTGGGGGAGCGTGGGGGACCCATCAGCAGCCGCACCATCAGACGACGCCTGCCACACACAGGAATCAGGTGTCACAGGCCCTACATTGGCCCTGTACTGACTGACAGACACAGGCAGGCCTGGCGCCATTGGGCAGCAAATGGTGCGTTCCTGGGAAGACGCGCATGGAGGAATGTCATCTTATCTGACGAGTCACGTTTTTTGCATGAGCCACGCTGATGGGAGAATCAGAATTTACTGGAGACGAGGAGAACGGTATCATGAACCTTGTGTTAGGCAGCTCGACCGGTTTGGCAGCCCTTCAGTGATGGTGTGGGGTGCCATCAACGCCAACGTTAGATCCCAGCTCGTGGTGATCGATGGCAACATCACGGCACAGCGTTACGTGAACCACGTTCTCCAGTGTGTCCTGCTTCCATTCCTGGATCACCATGGTGGACGACGCAGATTTGTGTTCCAGCATGAAAATGCTACACCTCACAGTGCCTGGATGACCGTCAGTTTTTACAGCAGAATTGAGTGTAGGTGATGCCCTGGCCATCCCTGTCACCTGGCATGAACTGCATTGAGCACCTTTGGGACGCGCTCGGCAGGAGAGTGGAGCAGCATCAGCCGAGGCCCCACATGATAGGTGAACTGATCGCCGTTCTTCAGCATCACTGGTCAACATCCAGCAGGTGCAGATCCGACGTCTCGTACAGTCCATGCCTCGGCGTCTTCGAGCATGTGTAGCTGCCAATGGTGGATACACCAGATATTTGAAAGATGGTTTATGCTGTGCAATAACCATGTTTGACAGTTGTTTATGAATTTGATTCAGGTCGTTTTTTTCTGTTCACACATGCCCTTTTTAATCAAATTTTCTAACGCAGATTTGGTTTGTTTAAGTTGTTACCACGTTTCCAATTAAATAATTGACAAAGAAGATTTTAGTGCATGATTTATTATATGTTTGTGCTGAATTTCTGCCTCTCAGTATAGAAGAGGAAGAGTGGAAATAGGATGAACACAACTGGATGAATTGGAAAGAATGGCGAAGAAGGTGAACAAATTACGAAGTAGGTTAATAGAACTGGACAAATTAGAGTGTTGGACAACAGTGGACGAAATGGTAATTACGAAACCCACACAGGACAAATCAGGAATAAGGAAACCAAAAAGCATACAAGCTGGAAAATAGGAAAACAAAAGTGGTCAAATTAGAAAGTACAGCAACAGTAGTGGACAAACTCGAAGCAGGAAAACAAAAGTG
>JAFLJL010015391.1:15000-32740 GCA_018398815.1 Conus ventricosus
CTTTCGTGACAGCTTATTGCGAGTCCTAATGAAATATTCTCTGCTCTCAGCCTATCGTGACGCTAATTGCGAGTCCATAATGAAACATTCTCTGCTCTCAGCCTATCGTGACGCTAATTGCGAGTCCATAATGAAACATACTCTGCTCTCAGCCTATCGTGACGCTAATTGCGAGTCCATAATGAAACATTCTCTGCTCTCAGCCTATCGTGACGCTAATTGCGAGTCCATAATGAAACATTCTCTGCTCTCAGCATATCGTGACGCTAATTGCGAGTCCATAATGAAACATTCTCTGCTCTCAGCCTATCGTGACGCTAATTGCGAGTCCATAATGAAACATTTTCTGCTCTCAGCCTATCGTGACGCTAATTGCGAGTGCCATGGTCAGGATTTCTATTTCTGTAGTCTGGGAATTTCCCATGACTAATGATAGCGCAGGCCTTCTCTCGGTATGTGCTACACTGGATGACACATTCGGCCCAGCTCTGCAAAACAAAGAGCCGGTGGTCAACTGATGAAATGCTTCGAAATACCTTTCTCTCTGTCTCTGCCTCTCTCTCTCTCTGTCTCTGTCTCTGTCTCTATGTCTCTCTGTGTGTGTGTGTGTGTGTGTGTGTGTGTGTGTGTGTGTGTGTGCGCGCGCGCGGGGGTGCATGCATGTGGTGTGTGTGTATGTGTGTGTGTGTGCGCGCAGTGCGCGCGCGCATGTGTGTGCATGCATGCATGTGTGTGTGTGTGTGTGTGTGTGTGTGTGTGTGTGTGTGTGTGCGTGTGTAATGTATGTGTGTGTGTGTGTGTTTGCATGCATGTGTGTGTGTGTGTGTGTGTGTGTGTGTGTGTGTGTGTGTGTGTGAACATAGCGGCTGATGAAATTCTGTCCCGCAAGTTTATATCAAATAACTTTACATCGGCCGACGTCAGTGAAATTTTAGTTCGGCTTTCGGGATGGGAGTTTGTAGTTTGAAAGAGGGCTTGCCCAGTGGGAAAGAAAGGGGGGGGGGGGGGGTTATGTGGGCGGGAGTTGGGGTTAGCGAGGCAGGGAGTGGAGAGGGGGGTGTAGCGGGAAGGGAGAGAGGTGAAAGGCCTGTAACATACTCAACTCACAGCCCCATGTAGACTGCGTACAGCCAGCCCACGGCCAGCCCACGGCCAGTGTTTGCTTTGGGCGATTTCTGTTGAGCAGGAATTTCCCTTGGCTAATTATAGCGCAGGCCCTAAGAGAACAGATAAATGTCTGTTCTACCCCACTTGCTCCTCCACCAAGTTTTTGGGCGAAAGTGGCCTAAAAGCGGCATTTATTGTTCTTTGGCAAGTAAGACTTCAATAACCAAAAAATAACGATTATCTACAGATAAATGTCTGTTCTACCCCACTTGCTCCTCCACCAAGTTTTTGGGCGAAAGTGGCCTAAAAGCGGCATTTATTAGTTCTCTGGCAAGTAAGACTTCAATAACCAAAAATAACGATTATCTACAAACAACCATACTGTGTAAGACTTCAATAACCAAAAAATAACTGCCCTACAAACAAACATATTGTGTAGGATTGTCCGTTTTTAATACTAATTTACTAAACTTTTCAGATTTTAATTTTTGCTTAATCCTGTGTTTTTCCTGATCATTTTCAATAACATCATTTTCGCGCAAACATTCTTCAAATGAGTCTCTGTCTTTCATGTGAAATAACACTACAGTCTTTAACTGTTCTCTAAAGTCTTTTAAAACCGAGTTATATTTTTGGCATAAAATCCACACACTTATCCTAGCATGCCTTCCACTGAAAGCTAGTTTTGACAAAGTGTTTCTTTTTTTAACTATGTCTCTTTCTGCTGAACAGTCATCTATAATAAATAGTGTCTGCGTTCCTTCAAACAATCTATAAAACTGTTCTAAACACTCACTCAGTTTATTTGCTAGGATCAACTAAATATATTTCATCATCTGTCCATATAAACCTTCTATCATGATATGCTTTGTTCCATTTAAGTGTTGGACAGAAATCACAATATGATTAAAATTATAACGATAAACTGTTTGTAACAGGTTGAGGATAAATATTGTTTTTCCACAACCAGTCTGTCCACAAATCAATGAACAATGAGGGGTTTTTGTCATAAAGTTTAACTGCTCCATAGTTTTATAACAGAATTTAATCTAATCCAGTTATTATTTTATCATACTCTCCGTCAAAACTTGTTCAGTATAATAAAACCCTTGAGGCCTAAATGTGTAAGATTAATCCAATTCAGTTCTGTAAGTTGTTTCTATTTAAGTCAACATTGATTTGTTGCTTGTTGTTATGATCTTAATATCCTCACCATTTTGAAGAACGACGATGGTAACGTTAAGGCGTTTAACGTCTAAGTTTTCCCAGCTAATATTAATTCCTTTATAAGGACGTCACTAACGCCCACAACCCCATCCCCCTCCACATCTTTAAAGACGAAATTTCAAATATCATTGTGAAAGTGTCTCCCAATTTTCTGCTTGGAAAGAACTGTAATTTTGTAGAAGCTTTTTTTTAAAACCGTTTCTTTTCTGTGGAGGATGTACTGTTTTTTCCCATACGGGGTTATTTCATTTCTTTCCGACTATTGTCGTCCGGCTAAGACTTACATGTAAAGGGCAGAGTTGAATGCTTTTCTGAAACTTTTTTGACGGCTTAAAAAATGTAAATGGGCTTTGAATTCAAATTTTATGTCCCATTCTAATATGGTTCTAAGTGCCATTTTAGGTCAGGGTTTTTGAATATTTTATTCATACTGGCCAACTTTTTTTGCCTCTAGATTGGGAGTTGTTCTAGTTTAGGAAACTTTTTGCTGTCGGCAACCTCTTTACGTTTATAATCACCATCTTTATGTACTCAAAACCATACCCAAAGCGCCCATCTCGCCGTTCTGTTCAAAATCCGCAACGTCTGCAAGGTCTTTTAATTTAAGGTTATACACCTTACAGGCGCTAATGTAACTCCCCGGTTCTTCTGGTCCACGCGATATGTTTTAGTACAACTAATTATTTTATTTCCAAAACAATGTGCAGGTTATACATTTTAAACTTTCCCTGCTTTGTCTGCAATTTTTATATTAAATGATCCGACCCTCCCACAACTAATCTTTAACTGTTAAAATTAGGGAATTGTATAATTTCATAATCGCAATATACAGCTTTCCCTGACGGAAGAGCTCTTAAAACAGTTGAGGGTCTTCCTCATATAAGTTTTCATCAGTGCTTAGCTCATCCAAATGAATATAGAGTAATGAATGTAATGCAAGATCGAGCGGATTTTCTCCCTCATAAGTAGTTTTGTTTGCTGCAACTCTAAAACTATGAACGGGCCGATTGGCAGTTGTAAAGCCTAACATTTTAGCTAGCTCTTTATCAAAATAGTACCCTACTTCTTCTTCTTCAGGTTTGAAGGCCAACATTGTTTTTAGATTTGCATTGTTAAGTTTGAGAGCAATGTCGAAGTTACTCATTGCTTCTTTTAGCGAGCAAAACCCGTAATAACCATCAGGTTATGGTTAACTGGCTAACTAATTGGCCTCTATTATTAACTTTTTTAATCTTATTATTCTCCTTGGCTTTGCTTATATTAAACCATACGACTTTGTAGAATATTTCATGGAGCGCGACCGTTCTGGTTCGCATTCGTTATTAATAGCATGTTCTAAAAACGAAGGGCGGTCTTGAGTTGTTATTGTTACAAACATTTTTTGAACGAAATAAAAATGAGGCGTTCAAATATACTAAGATGCAAAATATTCTGTTGGGCCGCACTACAATCTTAAAAATATAGCAACTGACACCCTCGACATTTCTGTGACTCAGTCTGATGCCTTTCATAAAAAGGTGAGTACTCCATTAAGCAGATATCTTAACCCCCCTGTTAAAAAGACTACATCGCGAAAGTGTGGTTCAGTCATCCGATGCAGTTTTATCAGAACCAGTTAAACTTTGCTGTGTTTTGTGCATCAACTGGGTGTGGAGTGTCGTATGCTGATCACTTAAATGATCCTAATCCTTTGGTTAGGTCAGTGTAAGATTTCATTTCTATTACACCTTTAGACGTATTTTGACTGAACTGCAAGCACCATTACCAAATGACAAACCGTTTAATCCATTCAGCAACCCGAATAAACATAAAGGTTTTTAAAAAGGAACTGAAACAAATTTCCCAATATTAATGTTAAGACAGACTTTAGCAAAAGTCGGCCCAAATCTGGCTTGGGCCCCCCTTATTTTTGGGGGGGTGCACGGGAAAAGTATAATATGAGGGAATCCTCCTTACACATCTTTTTTTTCGGGCAAAAGTGTTCCCCCTGGGGGTCCAAGAGCAAGAGATAAAACAGCGTGGACAACTTTTTTTCTTAAAACCCTTTAAAGGGGCCCTAAAAAAGCGGGGGAAAAAGAACGAAAAAAGACTTTTCTTTAATTACTTTTTGGTGTTTGTTTGGTTCGCAAGAAAAACCGAGTCGAGCATAATGCCCTTCTAGGGCTTTGACGCGCAAAAAAAAAATATTAGAAAATTTAGGGGAAACCCCCATTAATTCTAAAGTTGATTTCCCTTAAGTATAAAAAGGTCCCCAAGTTGTTTTAAAATACGAAAGATCAAAAGTTGACTTTGCTTTTTGGCACGGGAAAAATACATGTACCTTCTGACCTCAGACCCCAGTTTAGGAAAAATTTAATAAACTACAACAAAAAAATTTCCTTGTGGCAGGCAATGAACGAAAGTGGGAAAAAAAACGAAAAAAAATTTTGAGCCAGAAATATTGAAAGAAAGAAAAAAGGGCAAGTGACCCCCGGGGAATTAAGTCATCCAATCCCCGTGGCCCAAAACCCCCAAAAGACTTGAAGACGGGATTTGTTCGCAAAGCCAAAAAAAAGGACCTTGAATATAAAAAGACAGCGCTTGTTCTTGGATTAACTGGTTGGGAACTTGGTTTTTTTATCTTAAAATTTTAAACCCCAACTATTAAGAAAACTAATGTCCAAAGTGTCGGCCTTTAAACCAACTATTTTTGCTTGCTTTTAGACAAAGCAGTTAAAAATTTACCCCCTAATATACCGGTAAAGAGTCTATAGCTTTATGGCAAATTTTTTTTAATAAACCCGCAAGGGATCAAGTTGTTTTTTTCCCCTGATTTATGGGTGGGGGCGATGGTGGTGGAGGAAATGCCCTTTGACACCCCCCGCCTGAAATTTCCCAACCAGTGTATTATTGCAAACCCTTTGGGCCCTTTTTTTAACGTTTGGCTAATTTTGACTTTTGCTCTCCCAAACCCGTGTTCGTTTTGTTTTCCCTGCTTTGGGTCTTCATAAAAAAATTCTTTGGTTAGTTTCTCTTATTTGCTCACTTGAGTTCGTAATTGTTCTCGGTTAGTGGGACACGCTTTAGCCCTTGCTGATCTTTTTTGTTCAAATTTTTTTTTTTTGGGGTATTCTTTCTTTAATATCAAAACCCAAAATTTGGGGATTTCATCACCCTCAACGAGTTTTTTTTTTTTCTCTTTTTATATGCTATCTATTTCACCAGTTTTGGAAAATTTTTTGTTTAAATTTGCCTTAATGGTTCTTTAAAAAATGATAAGGGCCGCTATTTTCTCGCATAGGCAAAGGGGAAAAATTTAAAATTTTTTTTAAAGCTGTTTCTTCGATAAAACTGGTTTCTGCCCCTATTGCATTTATTATTTCATTTGCCGATTGATTTAATTTTTTTAAGTTTTCCTTTTTTTTGTTTTGGTTAGTGTTTTGGGAAATTTTTTGCAGTGTGTTTTTAGTTTAGCAAAATGCATCCCCATTAATTTTGGTTTGCAATGCCCAAAGGGGATTTTTATCGTCCCCACTGGGGCCTTTGCCTAATTTTTTACCCTGGCTAAAAAAATTTTTTGAGTCTGGTTTAGTTGTAAGCCCAACAGATTCTCCTTGGTCGCTCCTCCCCCAAAAAAAATGGTCATCTTTTCTTCAAAAAACATTGGGTCTATAAAAATTTGGGGGGTTTTTTGGGCCCAAAATTTGGTACAATGTTTTAACCTTACTTTCTGGGTTTTTTCCCGCCGCAATGAGAGCGCTGAGCGGGTGCTGTGTCAAAAGGGTTTATTTCATCATGTTGTCTCCGGATCAAAAACATCTAATCTTATCTTTCCCGCCTGCCATGTTTCTTTTTTAATTAAAAATTTTTTTTTTTGGGTTTTTTAAAAAAATTTACAAAAATATGGTCCCATTTTGACCCCCATAAAAAGACTGAAAAAGCCCTTTGGCGTGAAAGGGGAAATTTAAAAGGAATAAAACTGTTCCAAAAAATCCATTACTATTGATGGGATCAAATCTTACTGGCAAAATTTTCCCGACCTAGGGCGGAAAAGAAAAAGATTGTGCCAGGCTCTGCGCGTCTTCTTTCAAAAAAAGAAATCGCTTCCCAAAAACAGGGCACAAAAAGGACAGTTGTCCCGAATTTGGGGCGGGCAAACGTTAAAAAAAATTTCAAAAAAACTTGAGGGGGAAGAAAAATTTTTTTTTTACACAATGCGAAAATTTTTTTTAACCTTTCTGTTTTGGCTAACCCAGATTTAAAGGGCCGATCTTGCGTTTTTAAGGGAAAAGATAATGAAGAAGGGACTAAAACTTAGAATTTGGCGCCGCAATCGGGCAGATGTTAAAAACAGCAAAAAGTCTTTAGTCTAAATTTTGCGTTTGGAAATCGCTTTTCCAAATTTCCCTTTTGATTTTGAGTTGTTTTTAAAACGGAAAGCGCCCATACTTTCAAGGGCATTTAAAAAAAACGTTTTTTATGAACTAAAGTTTAATGAATACAAAGTGTTTTTAAGCCCTCGGCCCCGAAAGAAAGTTCAGCATTTTTACATTTTGTTAGGGTTTGAGTTGTTAGAAAAACCCAATTTTGCAAAGGGGTTGAGCAAAATATCAGTCCAAAAAATTTGCAATATATTTCGAAAGAGTGATTTTATCCTTAAAAACATATCCCGAAGCAGGGCGGGCCTTTTAAGGAATTTTTAGTTTTTGTTTCGGCAAGATCGCTTAAAAGGGATTTTATTGCTGTGCGAAGATGAAGAACCGTTCAAAAGAGGAAGTGAAAAGTTTTTTAATCCTAAAATAACGAAAGTACAATGTTCGATTGAGGGTAGCCCTAACCAAATCTACGCTAGCGGGCTTAAACCTTATCAGAATTTTGATGAAATAAGAAAACTGTTTGGAGGCGGGAGGTGTAGAAATCCAACAGTTGACTTGTGTCTAAAGATTTACATCTTCACAATGTTTAGGCTTGATGATTATTTAACAACGAAATACGGTTTATGGATTGACCTAAGGTCAACAGAGGATAATCAGTTGCATGGAAGCGGGAGAACTGTGAGAGACGTAATAAACATTCAAATTGATAAAGAAGAAGAAGCCGATAACCGCTTAATGTACATTTGTTTTTAATATATGATGCGCAGCTGAATATTCAAGAAAACAGATTAAAAGATATACATTACTAAATTATTTTTTCATTTTTATAAAAAGCATGTCTGTTCAGGTTTATCCAAATGTGCCTACAGCGCCAGAGTCGCAAAAGAAGGGATAGTAGAAAGCCCTAACATAAAAACCTTCAGATTAACAAACATTACACAAATGCAACAAAAACTAGAGCAAGACCTTTCAAAATACAGCAAAACCAAACGAAGGTATTCTGCTGCCTGTAATGCTGTTACATATGTTAATACTGGAGCATCGACTATAATGCTCTATCAGCAGGAACGAGTGTTGGTCTTTAGCAACGGGCATAGGCGCACCTGCGGCTTTAACCTCTAGGCAGTTTGTCTTTAGCTCTTGGCCTGTGTTCATTAGCTGTAGGTGCTGCTAGCAAAAAATTAAAAACTAAACTCCAAAAGCACACAGCTATGGTTCAACTAATAACGGCTAAACTTAGTTCGTTCAAACTGACAATAAATAAAGCACTAGCTGACTCAAACATCACGGATGAAGAATTTAATCGTTTTACAGGCCGATTTTGATGACTACAAAAGACAAAAGTTTGATCTTCAAGAAAGGCGAGGACAACTTTTTCTCAACAGCCAGACGCCGAGCAGATAAAAAAGGAATGCTTAAAAAAAGTAAACGAAACATTAAACTCTGTTCTAAACAGCTACATTAACAACGCCAAAAGGTGTTTATACTTTAGTTTATGAGTCCAAGCGCAAAAAGACCGTTGATATTGATTCTGATTAAGCCGTTGTATTTTTTTTAATTTAAATAAATATGTTGGCTTACAAAAGAAAGACAGCATGGCTAAGATATATGAAGGCCCAGATGAATTGTTTGAAGGAATGCTCGAGAAAGAGCGTTTGTCAAGAGCACTGAATGAATTGATTTAGAAGTTATTAATCCAGAAAACGTGCGGGGCAAGCGTTGTACATGCAATTTCTCAAGTTCAAGTAAACTAACAATAGACCCGCCAGTTAAAGTAATGTTAGCTGTTTTAATCGACTATGTAACAAAAAATGAAGAAAATCTAGAAGTCTGGGTCTCAACTAAACAACAGACTATTCTTTCTCATAAACGACTTAACACCTGGTTGGGCAGACGAACTGCTTACACAGTTTGACGCTGCCGCTGAAGAAGCCAAAATGAGAGGCTCTGGTTGGTCAGAGGGCGAAGTCTTAGAGATTCAGATTAAAACAGGCTAAGTATGCACCAATTGTAGGCAAGGCTTACATTCCGCTACCTCGAGAGTTGGTTTCAAAGAGAGCAGTTTTAAACATAAAGAATTCAGACGACAAATGTTTCATGTGGTGTGTTTCTTGCAAGGCTGCATCATGTCCGCGAACACGCAGAGAGAGTGACTAACTATGAACCTTACAGCAATGATCTTAACTTTAGTGGAATATCCTTTCCCGTTAGTGTAGACCAAATTGATCAGTTTGAAGAACAAACAAACCAATAACTGTTAATGTCTACACATGGGATGAGGAAACAAATCTACTGCCTATTAAAGTGTCCAAGAACAGCCCAACAATAGGTGATCCAGCAAAAGTCATGTTGACTTACTGCTGATGCTTTCACCAGCGGCGTACCACATTACACATTGATACGAACAATGAGCAGATATTGGCGCATACTTCAAAAAACACTAACAACAAGAATTCTGTAGAAAATGTTTAACAAGAATTCCATCTGTTTAAAGCCGCAAGCGAACATAAGAAACATTGTATCGGCCCAGTTGACTGTAATACAGAACTAATTACGCCCCCACCGGATCTAAAGTTAGTTTTAAGAACTGGAAACGGATGCAAAATTCTCCATATGTTGTTTACGCAGACTTTGAATCACTCATTGTTCCTTATGAAGGGCCAACCCCACAGAAACTCCCGAAAACTGTCTTAATGAGCAATCATCAGATTTGTTCATTTGCCTTCATTGTTGTCAGGTCGGATGGCGTTCATTCAGAGCCATATTTTATAGAGGGCCTAATGCTGCAGAATACTTCTTAGAACGCATGCAGCAAGTGCGTAATGACTGTTCTAATAATCTGAATTTATCTGAAATCATGATGACGCCTGAAGACCAAGAACAGTATGACGCAGCCACTCACTGTTGGATTTGTGGTTTAGGTCTCTCATCAGACGCGGCAAATTCAAAAGTAAGAGACCATGATCACATTAGTGGAAAGTTCAGAGGTGCAGCACACAGTAAATGCAATCTTCAACTAAAGTTTGATCCTAAGACATGGAAGCTGCCCATCTTCTTTCATAACTTGCGAGGTTACGACTCTCATCTTATAATGAAAGCAGTGGACGATGCCTTCAGGGTGTCATGCATTGCACAGTCATCAGAAAAGTAATGTGCTTTAATCTAAATAACATGTCTTTTTATGACTCTATGCAACACCATGATGGGTTCATTAGAGTCACGGGGCTATGTCCTTAAAGTCCTGCCCAATAACGGAAGAATATTTTGACCCAACACTTGTTAAAAGGGCGTTTACCCTTATGAGTACATGAACAGTTGGGAAAGGTTTGACGAAGATACACTTCCTCCTAAAGGCGCGTTTTTTTCTAGTCTCAGAGGAAAGGACATCAGTGATTCTGATTACCAGCATGCTCAAGATGCGTGGCAGAGTTAGATTGTTAAACGATGGGAGACTATCATGATTCATACTGAGGGCCGATGTATGTTTGTGGCAGACGTCTTTGAAAATTACAGAAAGACCTGCATGAAACATTACAGCCTGGATCCTGCGCATTACATTTCTGCGCCCGGGATGGTTGGGAAAGCTTTCTTAAAGTTTAAATGGAGTACAGATTGATTTATTGTCAGATTTACCAATGATTCGATGATTGAAAACGGATTGCGTGGAGGAATTATATGGCGTCGCATCATTACTGTAAAGCAAACAACAAATACTTGGATGACTATGATCCAAGTAAAAGGTCTAACAATCTCATTTATTTAGATGCAAACAATCTGTATGGATGGGCAATGGCGCAATCACTTCCATTACGTAACTTTAAAATGTACACAGGCGGTGATCCAAAAATATTCAAAAAGCATTAAAGTGGTTGAACAGTTTAACGCCTGATCAACAGCGTGGTTTCATTCTAGAAGTTGACTTAGAATATCCTCAGGAACTCCATGACCCTGCATAATGACTATCCATTAGCAGCAGAAAGTCTAAAGATGGATCCTAAGAACCGCCTAAACTTGTGCCTAATCTTCGAGGCAAAAAAAATTATGTCTGTCATTACAGACTTCTGCAATTTTATTTAAGACATGGGTTGAAGTTGACAGCAGTTCATCGCAAAAATTTGCTTTTGATCAAGAACAGTTCATGAAACCATAATCATGAAGAACACTGATCTTAGAACTAAATCCACAGATGCTTCAGAAAAAGACTTTTCAAGCTGATGAACAACAGCTGTTTTGGAAAGACTATGGAGAATCCGCACAAGCGTAAAGATGTCAGATTAGTCACCAAAGAGAACGAAGCAATTAAGCTAACTTAAAAACCCTAATTATCAGGACTTTAGAAGATTTCATGATCAGCTTTTTGGCATAATGATGAAAAAAAAAAAAGTCAAATTAGACAAACCTGTATTTATTGGGTTTTTCTGTTTTAGAATTATCAAAGCTTTGATGTTAGAGTTTTCTTTATGACTACTTTAAGCCCTCGTATCCTGAGTCCAGAGTACTTTACACAGATACAGACAGTTTTGTTATAGATATCCCTACTGAAGACATCTATAAAGACATGGAATATCGAAGTGGCTAAAGGGCATGCAGGATGGTATGATACATCTGATTACCCTAAAGATTCGCCTTTACATTCAATTACTAATAAGAAGGTTTTAGGAAAGATGAAGGATGAATTATCTGGAAAGGTGATCAAGGAGTTTTTTTGGTTTAAGGTAAAAAATGTACAGTATTTCGAGCCAGGAGAAAATCATTAAGAAAGCAAAAGGGGAAAATCTCGCAGCGTTGTGCAGTCAAACATATCACATGACAACTACAAAGAAGCATTGTTTGGCAATAAGACTTTTCATCATGACAACGTAAAACTGCGATCTAATCTACATGAGATCACACAACAGTTGTAACAAAGAAGTCGTTAGATAGAACAAACACAAAACGAGTATTTGTTAATCCAGAGTTTTCATATGCAATCGGGCACTGGAGGACCGCATAAACAGGGGGGTTTATATTTTTCATCAACTTTTGTTATAAGATCAATCATAGCTTCATCCTATTCATTTAAATCTTTCTCATGTTTGCTTGATGCGTTCGAATTTTTTTTATTATTTCAAGATATTCTTTTCCCCAATTTGGGGTTTGAGTTGTAGGTGATCTGGATGATTTTGCATGCATTGATTAATCCCCGAAAATGTTTCCTTAATAGCATTACCGCATGAAATGATTCCCGTATCATTTTCAAGGTCTCTTCCTTTACCATTCTTGTTTCGTTCTGTGCTTCCATTCTGGCCTTCCATTTTAAACCAAAATATGTTTACGTAAATTAATTAAAGCGGAACTGTGTCTGGCGGAATTATCTGCAGTTCTTCCTTCACAAAAGATCTTTGAGAGCTGGTTGTTTTGTTGTGTCAGTTTCTCGTAAATAATACACGGGCGGATTCATCTTTACAATTTTTTTTCATACGGGTCAACACTCCAAACTGATCGTTGCCCTGATGCGAGTGTCCCCTTCTGCTTCTCCCGGCAAATAAAGGTACCTTACTTTTAAACCAAACGGTAATAGTTTGCTGGGTGTACTGGAGTCTTCAGCAACATCTATTTTTTGTTTTTTGATTGCTTGTACTGGTTTTAACCCTTTAAATTCTTCATTATTCATTGCGCGCAAAACTGAGGGCAGTCTTCTAACCCATTCTGTGTTGCGAGAATTGTCAATCAGCTCTCTGTGATACTGGTAGGAGAAAAGTCTTTCGGCTAACTGTTTGTTAAAGTTTTTCAACTAAAGCCTGTGATCTGTGAACTCCTGGAATGCCTCTTTTAATGGTAACTCTATGTTTTAACAATAATTGATTCACTTGCCCTTTAAATTCTTTTCCATCATCGACTTGAATCATGCGAGGATAAGTTAAGGGACCCCGTTGGTATATTAGTTGTATAGCAACAGCAACAGCAGAAGCACTCTTTTGTGTTAATGGTTCCGCATCTTTGTATCTTGAAGCTATGTCAAATGACTGTAAGTGCGTACTTAAATCTTTTTCGTCTAATCGTATCAGAGGGTAAATATATAAGGTCCATTTGATGGGTGTCGTTCGGTATTGCGTTCACAAAGTGTGGTCTCTGTATTCGTCTAGGCGCTGGTAAATAAATTTGCCAAATCGCTTGTTTAGATAACCATTCTTTTGCTGTTTTTTTCACCGACTCCAGCTGCTTGGCTTAGCTTTTTAAATTTTGCTGTTATTCCCTTCCAATATCCTTTTGGCGAATAATAAATTTTGTTCATTTTTTACTCAGCCAATATTATGTGCAACAAAATACACAACGGTCATACCAAAGACAATAAACCCGATTTCTTGCATCTTTTGTTTTTCTGATGGTTGATAAAAGTCATTGAATTTTGGTGGGGGCAATGTCTCGATTGGTTTGCCTGTTACAAGATAATATTCTTTTATTGCCTGATCAACATCTTTAAATGTGTAAGCTGCATCCCCCTGTTTTTTCAGTGTGTTATTAATAAAATCTAACTGCTCAATTCTCTGCTTTTCATAGTTATTTTGTGCTGCAGCTAGTTGCTCCACAGCTTTGTTATGTCTTTTTCTCTCGCCTTCATCTCGCAGTTTACTAAACGCGTAATTACTTCCGCTAAAAGCAGCGCATTAACCACAGCGCCGCCTATCATCATTACGAGTGAAGCCATTTTATTAAATGTATTTTTTTCTTACATATTTATATTGTCCGAATTATTCCTTGCTTAACTAGAAAATCTTTCGTACAAACGAAGCTGCAATGATAGCAATTAGCTTTGCTGAATCCTCAAAGTCTAATTTGCCTAGATCTGCTGGTTTAATTCTTAACAAGCTTTTACCAAGCATTGAGTATCCTACACTTAGACCTCCAATAACAGCAGAATGGTATACAAGGTTGGCACAGTTTTTTCGGTGCTCATTTTTAGAAAATAAAATAATTATAATTAATAAAAAACATGAACAGTGATGATCTACTACAGCTACAAGGCAGCCTAAACCTTCCTGAACTTATGAATGACCAAGTTGATGACCAAGCTATTATGCCTAAAAAGGAAAGGCTGTATTCTTTGGCAGCATGTGGAAAAACAAAACAGTTCCTCGGAACTGAATTCAGCATAGAACAGATTCAACAGATGTCGCCGCAAGACATTTTAAAGTTCATAACAGGTATGAAGCGCAGCTGGGGTCTAGAATGGTGAAAAGTGTGGGGCAAACGGTTTCTTAGTTTGTACACTAAACTAGTCATAGATTTGCTCCCATTGATTCTGAACAAGATCTTACGTATGATTTACGCAAGATCCAGTTTTAAAACAAAGTCATTAGAGTCTCTAGGTGTGATCTGTATTACAGATTTGGAACATTGTTATCGCCATTAATCATGGGATTAATTACTTTTAATCATATAGACTTTATTTCCCTTCAAAATGAACGAGTCGGAAAATCAGCAGAATCAGGAAACCCTGAATCAGAAAACATTGAATCAAGTCGAGAAAGTGACCAGTAAAACACCTCATCCTGGGCGTGTTAAAGCAGGAAAAAGATTAGCGGAGTGGAACAAACAAAAAAAATTAATGTTACAAAATTAGCTCATAATGAAAACATAACGCCGCCAACGCCAGAACAAGTTGATTCAATGCCAGCTATAAAAACTCCATGTGATTCAAGACCTACAGCGCCAAAGTCTTCATGGAATATTGAACTTAAAACTGTTGCCATTTTTGGCGTCCTTGCTGCTGCTGGGGGCGGTTATTATTGTTATAAAATATATAAACAATGGCAGCCAAAACAAAAGCAATCAAAAAAATCTGAACCGCTAAATACAAAAAACAACAGCACGCCAGCACCGCCAATAACAAAAGATCATTTTGATCCATTTCAGATGGAATAATATTTTAAGAACATAAAATTTAAATTTTTTTAATAAAAATAGAACATGGCGTATTATAAAATGATGGTGTCAATAAATAAAGACATGGAGTCTATAAAAGACATTTCCATAGACCAGAATTGTAATCAATGCGGTTGCTTCGGATGTAAGAACTTCATTAAGATCTATGCTGACCGATCTTTCGCAGAGAACGCTGAGCAAGATATTCTCAGCGATGACGCGTTTTTTGAGGGGTGTGTACTATATTAGACATCTACTATTTAAGACAAAACATAGAATGTATTGTTTTTTGACAAGATAAACTTGAATAAGAACTTGGTTGTACTTAGAGGATGACTTAGTTATGATCTTAGGTTAACTTGGGGATGACTTGAGGTTGACTTGATCAAGAACTTATTAAGAACTTGAGATAACTTAATTAAAAACTTAATTAATAACTTGGGGTAACTTGATCAAGAACTTAATTAAGGACTTGGGGTGACTTAATTAAGGACTTGGGGTGACTTAATTAAGGACTTGGGGTGACTTAATTAAGGACTTGGGGTGACTTAATAAGGACTTGGGGTAGCTTGGGGTGAAGGTGTCAAGTGTCTCAAAGTGGAAGGAGCTGCCAAGAAAAGTGGAACTGGAGGACCACTTGCTTTGTGACTGAACAGGCTGTGTCCCATGCGCTGAGTAGTGATTCGTTGCCTGGCTAGCCTTCAACGCGTTAGTACACCGCCCGCTGTGTGGACAGACATATCATTTGGCGAATAGTTGGCTTGCCTTCGCTGACTGACACAACTCTTTAAACATTGCTGTTGTGTGCGCGCTGTTGTGTAAATTAAATATGCAGCCTACTTGTAATGGCTCAAAATACTGGACTATCGCAAGAACTGGAGTTTATAACTGTTAGTGACGAGGAGGACATAGAGATTGATGCAGAAGAAGTCACAAACAGTGCTACTGAAAGAAATAATCAATTAATTCAAACCCAGATAGACTACTATTCTGCTTGTGCTCAGTACTGGAAAAATTTTCAACGCATTTATAACACATCTGGTGAGAGAGCAGCAAAAAAATTTGAAAAAGAAGAAAAGAAAAAATTACCAAAACACCCAGGTCAGTTTCAGCTCAATAAAAAAAGACAAACATATAACAAATCTAAAAGTCTACATTATTTGTCTGTGAAGATTTATTAAACAGCCTAAAAATATCACAAAACAGAAAAACGTTTAAGAAGTGTTGAAAGCGTTATCCCCGTCTTTGATGAACACAAAAACGCTGAAGAAATTGAAAAAATTCTAACTGAAGGCCAAACTGCACTTGGCTTACTAAATATCGCGGCCTTCAACAGTATCTAGCTTATTGGAAAATGGCTGCGAAGGTTGTTTACAATAAAAGAGGAAATTTCAAGAAATTTGTTACAAGTCATTTGAAGTACTCCCTTCGTTGGATTAATAAACTGAGAAAGACGTCAGAACTCTTTGAAAAATATCCAGAACTCGCAAATCTGACAATTTCTATCACACAAGCCATCGCGTTGACGCCAAAAATACAAGCTGCTCTGAAAACCCACGCCAGTGTAGCAGTCGACTGGATGTGAAGAAGGTATGTGGCATTGTTTGGTTGTTGGCATTAACAGCTAATTGACTGTGTGCTGTGTTCTGTGTGAACGAAGTCATAAGCCCCAACACCGCAAATTAAGTAATCGGGTGTCGACCTAATGGCGGGTCTCTGCAGTATTCTGATAGTGTAGAGTCCTTAGGTAGGCCGGCAACTAGCAATTAAAGGCTTACCTGCCCCCACCGTTTGTATATGAGGCGCGTTCGGCCACAGCTGCTTTTCCTACGTTACTCTATGGGTCGTGTTCAGCCACGTCTACTTTCCCCTACGTTACTCTATGAAAACTTCCCCTACGTTACTCTATGAAAACTTTAGTAAATTAGTATTGAAAACGGACAATCCTACACAATATGTTTGTTTGTAGGGCAGTTATTTTTGGTTATTGAAGTCTTACACAGTATGGCTGTTTGTAGATAATCGTTATTTTTTGGTTATTGAAGTCTACTTGCCAGAGAACTAATAAATGCCGCTTTTTAGGCCACTTTCGCCCAAAAACATTTGGTGGAGGAGCAAGTGGGGTAGAACAGACATTTATCTGTAGATAATCGTTATTTTTGGTTATTGAAGTCTTACTTGCCAGAGAACTAATAAATGCCGCTTTTAGGCCACTTTCGCCCAAAAACTTGTGGAGGAGCAAGTGGGGGAGAACAGACATTTATCTGTTCTCTCCCTATCTTCATGTTCACTTGGGATGACAAATTCGGTCCACTCTGCCTGAGGAAGAGCCGATGGTCAAATAATGAAATACTTTGAAAGACTCTCTCTCTCTCTCTCTCTCTCTCTCTCTCTCTCTCTCTGTTTTTTTTCTCTCCTATGAAAAGCGAATCCCTGCATGTAGCCATATGAACGCGCACACACACGCACACACACACACACACACACACACACACACACACACACACACACACACAACACACACACACACATTACCTCTCTCTATCCCCTGACCCCCTCACACACACACACACACTCGCGCAACTCACACTCTTTATAATATATATATATATATATAATAAAAAGTAAACTAGTGACTGCTGTACTCGTATTCAAATAAAATAAAGGGAAAAGGTGGCAAAAGGAGTACCTGGAGAGGGGATGTCCAACGTTTCGTGTCGTAGACACTTCAACAGGGAATGAAGCTTGATGATAGTTGACTTGGGGCACTGAACACAGTTCATGGTTTGAAGGGGTGGAAAGGGCAGAGGTGGAGTGGTGGACAATATTGAGTGTAGGGGTGATCATAATTCACAATAGAAATGGGGAGTGTTAATGGACAGCAAAGGAAGGGGGAGGGAGGGGGGGGAAAGGGGGGAAGAAGAAGGGAGGGGGCAGGGGGGAAAAAAAAGGGGGGGGGAGAAGAAGAAAGGAGGGGGGAGGGGGGAAAGGGAGAAAGAGGAGGGCTGATGGTTCATTCCCTGACATTGGGGCCCTGTGGCTCAGGTGCCAGGCGTGTATTAACTGGCTTCCATGTATTTCGGTATCCTTCTTGACGACCATTTCTCCAAAGGGCTGCTACTCTGATGTGGGAAAGTATGCGTTTA
>JAFLJL010015391.1:33740-51702 GCA_018398815.1 Conus ventricosus
TGAACGGGTTGGTTGTGCGACCGGACCAGATCGAATGCAGCAGAAGCAGTGGTGGCGGGGCGTCAGAAGAGACCGGCCTGTTGCGTGTGGCGATGACAGGGAGGTGTTTCCTACGAGTCAACGTGACGTCAGGGGAAGCTGCGACCGGTCTTCCTGCAAGAGCAGCAGTGTGGTGTGTGACCCTTCACCTTCAAGCCAGGTGCCTGCTTCAGTGAGAAAACTATGCAGCAGAGGTCCTAGTGACTGTTCGCCTGGCAGTGGCAGGATTTCCACGGCCGGTTCACATCATCACGTGTCAGGGGATATTTCTCAGTGTGTGCGTGGTGTAGCAGGCAGGAGAACACCTGGCACTGCGGACAGCAGCAGGTCACGACGTGTGCCTGGGAGAGTGACCACGCAAAGTGCAGTGCGAGGAAGTGGTACGTGCACACAGACGGGATTAAACACTTTTCTGGCAAAAACTGGAAATGACAGGTCTCTGCGTTCAAAAAACAATTCGAAATAGGACAGGCAAGACCATCAGGTAAATGAAATAAATTTCTTAACTACAATGTTGAAAATCTTTATAGTAAACTATGTGATGTATCCTTTAAAAACTATGTAAATGGCTTTGATTTCGTATGTCTAACTGAAACGTTTATCGACAAGAAATTTGATTTCTCTGGTATTTTTCACGACTTTGCGAAGTTCCATGCACCTGCTAAGAAATTGTCGAAGCAAGGTCGTAATTCTGGTGGCGTTCTTTTAATGATCAGGAAAACCTATGAAAAACATGTGACCCAGATCAGTGTTAATTGTGACAACATGGTCGTTTTAAAAGTAAACAAAAAAGTCTTTAATGTAAACAAAGATGTATTGATTGTTGCATGTTATGTTGTGCCTGAGGGAGGATCGATATACAATCACTCTGGCATCAAAGATGGAATTTTGTTATTGGAAGAAACTTTGCTGGAAATAACTGAAAATAATGATTTAAATATCCTCATATTTGGCGACTTAAATGCCCGCACAGGCCGCCAACAACCCAAACCTGAGAATATGTCTTCCTTTACTAGTGTTGAGAATGATGATAATGATGTTATTGATGTTTATGATGATGATGATGTTGATGATGACACTGTGGTAGCAGCTAGTGCTGTTGCTGACAGTGATGATGATGTTGATGTTGATGATGATGACGATGTTGATGATAAGTGTGACACTAACATTAGTCCAGTAATTGTGTACGCACACGTAAAAAATGCTTTAGTGCGATGTTCTAAAGACTTGTTCATAAATAAGTTTGGTAAATCTCTATTGGATTTATGTTTCATGTTTGAACTTGTAATTGTGAATGGAACATATGGGGACAGAGAACAGGAAAAGGGGCATTCTAACTCACCCTAGCCCTCACTAGGTTCGGGCTAGGGCGACCTAGAATGCCCCTTTTCCTGTTCTCTGACAAGTAAGACTTCAATAACTAAAAATAACGTCTATCTACAAACTTTCTAGAGAGTAACGTAGGGGAAATTAACAGTGGCTGAACACATCCCCATAGAGCAACGTAGGGGAAAAGCGGCAGTCTCTGAACGCGCCTCATACACAAAACAGCAGAGCAGTTAGCTTTTAATTGCTAATTGTCGACCTGCCCAGGAATCCGCACTATCAGAATACTGCTGAGGCCCGCCATTAGGTTGACACCTGATAAACTTAATTTATGATGTCGGGCCTTATGACTGGCAAGGTGCTTACCATGCGACCGGATATGACGATTTAGAAGCAGCGCCCCCAACCAACGTCACTCAGTTTATTCACCGGCTTTCAATACAGACGGTTGTGTTTGTTCACAGAGGAATTCTTGCTATAGGTGATTGTGTTTTATTACAAACTGTATGGCGGAGTATCTAAACAACAAGAAAATTAGGCGGGCCTATTGCTTTAACTTCTAAACCAAAGAGAAGTATTGCTTTTCGGAAGGTGAGGGAAAAGAAAAACGAGAACCTACTAATGACGAACTACACAAGCGCCTTGAAGCTTGTTAATTTAAGACAGAGATTTAGCTGATATATTTGAAAGAGATGTTAACTTTGAAAAGCTTTTAACTTTTGAAGAAATGATTTCAGTCAAAAAGCTCCAAATGTTCAGTGACAGGTGTACTACCTAGTAGTTCAGAAAACTTCTCCACCTTGTGGTGTTTGTGAAACACGGCAAAGCAGACGACACGGAACACGAAGCCTTTAATTGCTAATTGTTGACCTGCCTAAGGAATCCGCACTATCAGAATACTGCAGAGACCCGCCATTAGGTTGAAACCTGATCACTTAATTTATGCTAGGGCCTTACGACCGGCGCAGACAAGAGGGCTTCGTTTACACAGAGCACAGCACACAGTTAATTAGTTGTCAATGACGACAACACCCAAACAATGCTACATACTTTCTTCACGCCTATGCTGACAGTATGGGCCTTGTTATTTCTCTGTTGGTGTGTGTACGTTTGGGTGCGTTAACTATACTGGTAAACAAAACGTGAGTTAAAATGGTAAATAAATATTCGAGAGAAAAAGATAATCTTACCTGTTATTTCCATTCTTCAGCGCGAGCAGGGTTATTCACTTCCAAGTCGGCTTCAAGGCAGGATTCTCTCGAAGTGCAGATTTATTTTGGCGGTTAAAGAGATGGCTTCTGAAACTGTTATTGATAGTTTTGAAAGTTGCTTGTACTTTCCAAACAGGCGTGTAGTTCTCCTCAGTTTATTTATCCACCCGAGAGAATGCTGCAAGTGGGATTCTACAAAGTTACAAAAATTTCTTCTGTTCAATTCACACAGCCTTTCTAACCACTTGCCATATGCTAGATAGCTTCTTAGATTTTGATTTTCCTTCAATTCAAGGATTGTTTGACTTGTGGTGATGATTGTTTCTACTTCTTCAACGTTTTGCTTTCATCATACTCTGGAATTGTATTCAGTGTTGTTTTCAACTAACAGCCTGTCTTCAACCTTCGAAAATCTTAGTTTTTCTAACAGATTTTTTCCTGATAAGTGTATAAGCTTTTCACGTTTTCTTTTCCTTCTTGTCTGAAAGACAGCAGCAGGTTGCTTTGGTAACTGATTTTTATGTTCTTTGTTGTAACGTTCCGCCTCTTTAATTCCTCTTCGCTTCAAACAGATTGCACTTCTTTCCAATGTTGTTGAATAGCGGCATAATAGTCAAGGTGCTGTTGAATTCTATTGTTGTATTCGTCTATAGGTTCACCAGCGGCTTCATCTTCCCAATCAATAGTTAAGTCTTCTTCATCATCACTGATCACAATTGTTTCTATTTCTTGGCTAAGTCCTGTTGATTGCTCTGGTTTTATTTCTCTAAGTAAGTCAGACTCTGGGAACTCCCGGGTTCACTCATCTTTTGATTCCATCTAATTGTACACTTTCTATAACAATTTGTAGACACAAAAACTTAACCACTTCTCCCCACTCAATCAGAGAACACACTGTGCGGCCAAACTCGGTTGGAGTCGCGAAGAAACGTTCATTGGCCGCACTCAAACCGCTCTTGAAGGAGCAACTTTGGCATTAAGCCAAGCGACCCAGGCAGAGTGGAGTTGCGAAGAAACGTTAATTGGCCGCACTCCAAAACCGCTCTTTAAGGAGCAACTTTGGCATTAAGCCAAGCGACCCCCGGCAAAGGTGGCACACACCAACAGAGAAAATAACAAGCCGCATACTATTAACATAGGCCGAAGGAAAACATGAAATAATTAAAGGTGCGCGCACACACGCATGCACACCCCCACCCCACCCGCCCCACCCCACGCATGCACACCCCCCCACCCCACCCCACCGCCCCCACCCCACGCATGCACACCCCCCCACCCCACCCGCCCCCACCCACGCATGCACACCCCCCCACCCCACCCGCCCCCACCCCACGCATGCACACCCCCCACCCCACCCCGCCCGCCCACCCCACGCATGCACACACTCAAGTCACTTCTAAGTTCTTAACTCAAGTCACCCCAGTCACTTCTAAGTTCTTAACTGAAGTTACCCCAAGTCACTTCTAAGTCATCCTCAAGTTCTTACTCAAGTTATTCTCAAGTTGTCTCAAGTCATCCTTAAGTCATCCCCAAGTCACCCCAAGTCACTTTTAAGTTCTTAACTGAAGTCATCCTCAAGTTCTTACCCAAGTTAACCTAAGATCATAACTAAGTCATCCTTTAAGTAACAACCAAGTTCTTATTCAAGTTCTTATAATTATCAAAAAAAATACAAGCTATGTTTTTATCTTAAATAGTAGATGTCTAATATAGTACACACACGCCTCAAAAAACGTGTCATCGTTGAGGATGTCTTGCTCAGCGTTCTCTGCATAGATCTTAAGGAAGGTCTTACATCCGAAGCAACCGCATTGATTACAATTCTGGTCTATGGAAATGCCTTTTATAGACTCCATGTCTTTATTTATTGACACATCATTTTATAATACGCCATGATCTATTTTTATTAAAAATTTAAAATTAAGTTCTTAAAATATTATTCCATTATAAATGGATCAAATGATGCTTTGTTATTGGCGGTTTTGGCGTGCTGGTGTCTTTTTCTGCATTTAGTGGCTCAGATTTTTTTGATTTCTTTTGTTTCTGTTTGCCATTGTGTATATATTTTATAGCCGTAATAACTGCCCCCAACAGCAGCAATGGCGCCAAAAATGGCAACAGTTTTAAGTTCAATATTCCATGAAGACTTTGGGGCCCTTGTATCACATGGAGTTTTTATAGCTGGCATTGAATCAACTTGTTCTGGCGTTGGCGGTGTTATGTTTTCATGATGAGTCATATTCTGTAACATTAATTTTTTTGTCTGTTCCACTCTGCTAATTTTTTTCCTGCTTCAACACGCCCAGGATTTTTAATGGCCTCCACCTGATTCAGCGTTTTCTGCTGATTTTCTGTCTTGGTTACTTTCTCCACCTGATTCAGTGTTTTCTGGTTCTGCTGATTTTCCAGATCGTTCATTTTGAAGGGAAATAAAATCTATATGATTAAAAGTTATTAATCCCATGATTAATGGCGATAACAATGTTCCAAATCTATAGTATAAATCACACCCTAGAGACTCTAATGACTTTGTTAAAACTGGATCTTGCGTTAAATCATACGTAAGATCTTGTTCAGAATCAATGGGAGCAAATCTACTGACTAGTTTAGTGTACAAACTAAGAACGTTTGCCCCACACTTTTCACCATTCTAGACCCCAGCTGCGCTTCATACCTGTTATGATACTTTAAAAATGTCTTGCGGCGGCATCTGTTGAATCTGTTCAATGCTGAATTCAGTTCCGAGGAACTGTTTTGTTTTCCCACATGCTGCCAAAAATACAGCCTCTCCTTTTTGGGCATAATAGCTTGGTCATCAACTTGGTCTTCATAAGTTCAGGAAGGTTTAGGCTGCCTTGTAGCTGTAGGAGATCATCACTGTTCATGTTTTTTAATAATTATATTATTTTATTTTATAAAAATGAGCACCGAAAAAACTGTTGCTAACCTTGTATACCATTCTGCTGTTATTGGAGGCCTAAGTGTAGGATACTCAATGCTTGGTAAAGCTTGTTAAGAATTAAACCAGCAGATCTTGGCAAACTAGACTTTGAGGATTCAGCAAAGCTAATTGCTATCATTGCAGCTTCGGTTGCTACGAAAGATTTTCTAGTCAAGCAAGGAATAATTCCAGACAGTATAAATATGTAAATAAAAAAAATACATTTATAAAAAATGGCTTCACTCGCAATAATGATAGGCGGCGCTGTGGTGAATGCGCTTGCTTTTAGCGGAAGTAATTTTGCATTTAGTAAACTGCGGGATGACGGCGAGAGAAAAAGACATAACAAAGCTATGGAGGAACTAGCAGCTGCACAAGACGCCTATGAAAAGCAGAGACTTGAGCAGTTAGATTTTATTAATGACACACTGAAAAAAACAGGGGCATGCAGCTTACATATTTAAAGATGTTGATCAAGCAATAAAACAATATTATCTAGTAACAGGCAAACCAATCGAGACATTGCCCCCACCAAAATTCAGTGACTTTTATCAACCATCAGAAAAACAAAAGATGCAAGAAATCGGGTTTATTGTCGTTGGTATGACCGTCGTGTATTTTGTTGCACATAATATTGGCTGAATAAAAAATGAACAAAATCTATTATTCGCCCAAAGGATATTGGAGGGCATCACAGCAATTAAAAAGCTAAGCCAAGCAGCTGGAGTCAGTGAACAAACAGCAAAAGAATGGTTATCTAAACAAGCGATTTGGCAAATTTATTTACCAGCGCCCAAACGAATACAGAGACCACACTTTGTGAACACAACTCCAAACGACACCCATCAAATGGATCTTCTATATTTACCCTCTGATAGGATTAGACGAAAAAGATTTAAGTACGCACTCACAGTCATTGACATGGTTTCAAGATACAAAGATGCGGAGGCCATTAACACAAAAGAGTGCTTCTGCTGTTGCTGTCGCTTACAACTAAATATACCAACGAGGGCCACTAACTTATCCTCGCATGTTCAAGTTGATGAGGGAAAAGAATTTAAAGGCCAAGTGAATCAATTATTGTTAAAACATAGAGTTACCATTAAAAGAGGCATTCCAGGAGTTCACGATCACAGGCTTTAGTTGAAAACTTTAACAAACAGTTAGCCGAAAGACTTTTCTCCTCCCAGTTTTCAAGACCCTGATTGACAATTCTCGCAACCCCGAATGGGTTAAAAGACTCCCCTCAGTTTTGCGCGCAATGAATAATGAAGAATTTAAGGGTTAAAACCAGTACAAGCAATCAAAAGAAAAACAATAAATGTTGCTGAAGGAGAGTCTTCATCCAGCAAACTATTCCCATTTGGATTGAAAGTAAGGTACCTTTATTTCCCGGGGGAAGCAGAAGGGGACACTCCCCATCAGGGCAACCGACCCAATTTGGAGTGTTGACCCGTACGAATAAAAAAGAATTGTAAAATGAATCCGCCCGTGGTATTATTTACGGGGAAACTGCCCAAACAAAACACCGCTCCTCAAAGAATTTTTTTGTAAAAGAAGAACTGCAGATAATTCCGCCAGACACAGTTCCGCTTTAATTAATTTACGTTCTCCAGTGCCCAATTGCATATGAAACTCTGGTTTAAAAACAAACACCCGTTTTGTGTTTGTTTCTATCTAAGGGACTTCTTTGTTACAATGTTGTGTTGATCTCATTTTAGACTAGATCGCAGTTTTACGTTGTCATGATGAAAGTCTTATTGCCAAACAATGCTTCTTTGTAGTTGTCATGTGATATGTTTGACTGCAAAAACGCTGCGGATATTCCCTTTGCTTCTTTAAAGATTTTTTCCTGGCTCGAATACTGTCATTTTGACCTTAACCCCACATACTCCTTGATCACCCTTTTCCCGATAATTCATCCTTCATCTTTCCTAAAACCTTCTTGTTAGTAATTTTAATGTAAAGGGAATCTTTAGGATAAACAGATGTGTCGTTTCCATCCCGCATGACCTTTAGCTACTTCCATTTCCATGTCTTTATAGATGTCTTCAGTAGGAATATCTTTTAACAAAACTGTCTGTATCTGTGTAAGTACTCTGGACTCTGGATACAAGGGTTTAAAGTAGTCATAAAAGAAAATTTTAACATCAAAAGCTTTGATAATTCTAAAACAGTTTAAACCCCAAAAAATACAGGTTTGTCTAATTTGACTTTCTTTTTTTTTCATCATTATGCCAAAAGCTGTTTATGAAATCTTCTAAAGTCTTGATAATTAGGTTTTGAAGTCAGCTTAATTGCTTCGTTCTCTTTGGTGACTAATCTGACATCTTTGCGCTTGTGCGGATTCTCCATAGTCTTTCCAAAACAGCTGTTGTTCATCAGCTTGAAAAAAGTCTTTTTTTGAAGCATCTGCGGATTTAGTTCTGGATCAGTGTTCTTCATGATGTATGGTTTCATGAACTGTTTTTGATCAAAAGCAATTATGCGAGAACAGCTGTTAACTTTAAACCATGTCTTAAATAAAATGTAGAAGTCTGTAATGACAGACATAATTTTTTTGCCTCGAGATATTAGGCACAAGTTTAGGTGGGTTCTCTTGGATCCATCTTTTGACTTTCTGCTGCTAAAGGGTAGTCATTATGCAGGTCATGGAGTTCCTGAGGATATTCTAAGTCAACTTCTAGAATGAAACCCCGCTGTTGATCAGGGTTAAACTGCCAACCACTTTAATGCCTTTTGAATATTTTTTGGATTGTCTTCTGTGTACATTTTAAAGTTGCGTAATGGAAGTGATTGCGCCTTTTGCCCAACCATACAGATTGTTTGCATCTAAATACATGAGAGTAGTTAGACCTTTTACTTGGATCATAGTCGTCCAAGTATTTGTTGTTTGCTTTACAGTAATGGTGCGACGCCATACTAATTCCTCCACGCAATCCGTTTTCAATCATCGAATCATTGGTAAATCTGACAATAAATAAATCTGTACTCCAGTAAACTTTAAGAAAGCGTCCCAACTCATCCGGGCGCAGAAATTAATGCGCGGGGATCCAGGCTATAATGTTTCATGCAGGTCTTTCTGTAATTTTAAAAGACGTCGCCAACAAACATACATCTGCCCTTAAATATGAATCATGATAGTCTCCATCGTTTTACTTTAAAACTTCTGCCACGCATCTTGAGCTTGCTGGTAATCAGAATCACTAATGTCCTTTCCTCTGAGACTAGAAAAGAACGCGCCTTTAGGAGGAAGTGTGTCTTCATCAAACCTTTCCCCAACTGTTCATGTACTCATAAGGGTAAAACCCTTTCAACAAGCGTTGGGTCAAAATATTCTTCCGTTATTGGGCAGGACTTTAAGGACATAGCTAGGACTCTAATGATCCCATCATGTGTTGCATAGAGTCATAAAAAGACATGTTATTTAGTTTTAAAGCACATGTACTTTTCTGATGACTGTGCAATGCTGCTACCTGAAGGCGTTGGTTACTGCTTGCAATATAAGATGAGAGTCGTAACCTCGCAAGTTATGAAAGAAGATGGGCAGCTTCCATGTCTTTGGTTCAAACTTTAGTTGAAGATTGCATTTGTTATGCGCCGCCCCCCCCCCTTGAATTTTCCACTAATGTGACCCTGGTCTCTTACTGGTTGGATTCGCTGCGTCTGATGAGAGGCCTAAACCACAAATCCAACAGTGAGTGGCTGAGGCATACTGTTGTTGGTCTTCAGACGTCATCATGATTTCAGATAATTCAGATTATTAGAACAGTCATTGCGCACTTGCTGCATGCGCTGTAAAAATCTTCTAGCCGCATTTGGGCCTCTGTATAATTTGGTGCTGATGGCGCCATCCGACCTGACAACAATGAAGGCAAATGAACAAATCTGATGAATGCTCATTAAGACAGTTTTCGGGAGTTTCTGTGGGGTTGGCCTTCATAAGGAACAATGAGTGATTCAAAAATCTGCGTAAACAACATATGGAGAATTTTGCATTTCCCTTTCCAGTTCTTAAAACTAACTTTAGATCCGGCTGGGGGCGTAATTAGTTCTGTATTAAAAGTTAACTGGCCAATACAATGTTTCTTATGTTCGCTTGCGGCTTGAACAGATGGCAATTCTTGTTAAACATTTTCCAGTTCTTGTTTGCTATGTTTTTTGTAGTATAACTCAATATTTACTCATTGTTCGTATCAATGTGTAATGCGGTAGCCCCGCCGGTGAAAGCATCAGTATAAGTCAACATGATTTTTGTCTGTTGCCTATTGTTTGGCTGTTCTTGGACACTTTAATGGCACCAAAATTTTTTTCCTCATCCCATGTGTATCATTACCCGTTATGGTTGTTTGTTCTCAAATGATCAATTGGGCTAAACTAACAGGAAAGGCACTCCACTAAAGTTAAGATCATTGATGTAAGGGTGATGTTTGAACTCTCTCCCGCGTTTTTTGCGGCGTATGCCCTTTAAGAACACACCCATAAAACATTTGTTGTTGTATTCTTTGTTTAGAACTGCTCTTTTTGCAACTAATGCTGGAGGTAGTGGAATGTTAAGCCTACCAACAAAATCGGCGCCATTACTTAGCCTGTTTTAATCTAATCTCTAAAACTTCGCCCTCTGACCAACCAGAGCCTCTCATTTTAGCTTCTTCAGCGGCCACATCAAACTGTTTAAGCAGTTCGTCTGCCCAACCGGGTGTTAAGTCATTAGAGGAAAGAATAGTCTGTTGTTTAGTTGAGAACCCAGACTTCTAGATTTTCTTCATTTATTGTTACATAGTCGATTAAAACAGCTACATTACTTTAACTGGTGGGTTTATGTTAGTTTACTTGGAACTTGAGAAATAGCATGAACAACGCTTGCCTGTACGTTTGTGGATCAATGACTTCTAAAACAATATCATTCAGTGTCTTGAAAAACGCTCTCTCTCAAGCATTCCTTCAAACAATTCGTCTTGCCCCTTTATATATCTTAGCCATGTTGAGCTTCTTTTCTAACTCAAAATATTTAATTTTAAAATTTAAAAAAAATAATTTTCAGAATCAATATCAACGGTCTTTTTGTGCTTGGACTCATAAACTAAAGTATAAACACCCCTTTGGTGTTGTTACTGTGAGCTGTTTAGAACCATGTTTAATGTCTCGTTACTTTTTTTAAGCATTCCTTTTTTTTCTGCTCGGCGTTTGGCTGTTGAGAAAAACTTGTCCTCGCCTTTTTTTTGAAGATCAAACTTTGTCTTTTGTAGTCATCAAAATCGGCCTGTAAACGGTTAAATTCTTCATCCGTGATGTTTGAGTCAGCTAGTGCTTTATTTATTGTTTAGTTTAAACGAACTAAGTTTAGCCGTTATTAGTTGAACCATGCTGTGTGCTTTTGGAGTTTAGGTTTTAATTTTTTGCCAGCCGCACTTACAGCTAATGAACACAGACCGAGAGCTAAAGACAAACCTCCTAGAGGTAAAGCTGCGGGTGCGCCTATGCCGTTGCTAAGAGACCAACACTCGTTCCTGCTGATAGAGCACTTATAGTCGATGCTCCAGTATTAACAATGTAACAGCATTAAAGGCAGCAGAATACCTTCGTTTGGTTTTGCTGTATTTTGAAAGGTCCTGCTCTAGTTTTTGTTGCATTTGTGTAATGTTTGTTAATCTGAAGGTTTTTACTTCAGGGGTTTCTATAACAGCAGAATTGCCTGCTATCTCTTCTCTTGGCATCTCCGGTGCTGTAGGCACATTTGGATAAACCTTAACAGACATGCTTTTTATAAAATGAAAAATAATTTAGTATAATACATATTCTAATCTGTTATTTTCAATATTCAGCTGCGCATCATATATTAAAAACAAATGTACATTAAGCGGTTTATCGGCTTCTTCTTCTTTATCAATTTGAATGTTTATTACGTCTCTCACTTTTCCCGTTTCCCATACAACTCATTATCCTCTGTTGACCTTAGGTCAATCCATAAACCGTATTTTGTTGTTAAATAATCATCAAGCCTAACATTGTGAAGATGTAAATCTTTAGACACTAGGTCTGCTGTTGGATTTCTACCCCTCCCACCCCCAAACAATTTTCTTATTTCGTCAAAATGATGATAAGGTCTAAGCCCGCTAGCGTAGATTTGGTTAGGACTACCGTCAATTGTACATTGCACTTTCGTTATTTTAGGATTAAAAAACTTTTCACTTGCTCTTTTGAACGGTTCTTCATCTTCACACAGCAATAAAATACCTTTAAGCGATATTGCTGTGGTGCTAAAACTAAAATTCCATATAGTGTCTGCCCTGCTTCGGGGATATGTTGTATGATGAATCACTCTTTCGTAATATATTGCTAATCTTGACAGATATTGATCCTTAATTCAGCTTTGCTTATTTAGGGTTGCTAACAACGTCAAACTCTAACGAGATGTCAGAAATGCTGTACTTTGCTTCGGTGTCTGATGATTTGATAACACGTTTGTATTCGTTAAAAGTTAGTTCATATGACAATCTGTCTTTTAATGCTCCTTGAAAGTATGGTGCATGCGCTTTTAACAACTCAAAATCTAAGGAATGGAAAAGCGATTTCCATACGCAAACTTTACAGCTACATACTTTTTGCCGTCTTTAGTATCTGCGGCGCCTATTCTATGTTTTAGCGCTTCTTCATTTTCAATTCCTTGAAACGCAAGATCAGCCCTTTCATTCCCAGTTAGCCATAGATCAGAATAGGTTAAAAATATGTCTGCATTGTGTAAAGAAAATATTTCTTGCCCCTCAAGTTTTATAGAAATTTTCTTAACGATTGCCCGCCCCAGATTCTGTACAACTGTCCTGTTTGGGTCTGTTGTTGAAGCGAGTTCTATTTTGAAAGTAAGACGTGCAGAGCCTGGCACAATCACTTCATCCCCCCCTAGGTCTGGAAATTTGACAGTAAGAATTTGATCCGCATCAATAGTAGATGGATTATTTGGAACAGTAATATTCCGCTTATTTCCCTTCACGCCATAGGGTTCTTTCAGTCTTCTATACGGGTTAAGAATCGAGCCATGTGCTTGTGCCATTTTTTATAAACAAAATAAAAAGTTAATTATTTAAAACATGGCAGGAATTGAAGCTGAAGAAGATTATGATGTTTTTGATCCTGGAGACGACATGAGTGAAATGATCCCTTTGACACGGCATCGCTCAATGCTCTCAATGCGGCATGAATTAACAGAAAGTAAGGTTAAATCATTTTACGAAAGTTTAGGACAAGAACCTCCCGAATTTATAGACCCAAATGATTTTGAATTAAAAGATGATCATTTGTCTGTAAAAAACGACCAAGGACAACTTGTTCGGCTTACAACTAAACCAGACCATCAAAGTTTTTACCCAAGAGTACAATTATACAAAGACTCAGTGTGAAAGATCAAAATCGCCTTGGCATTGCTAGCCCAAAATTAGATAGGGAGGCAGTTTCTAAACTTCAAACACACTACAAGAACTCCCAACAGCTAACCAAATACAAAACATGGAACTTAAAGAATTAAATCAATCGGCAGATAAAATAATAAATGCAATAGAAGCAGAAACCAGTTTTTCAGAAGAAACGCTTTAAGACTATACACGACTCGCCGTACCCATGCGAGAACTAACGGCCCTTGATCATGCTTTGAGAAGCATCAGAGGCGAATTAACAAACAATTTAGCAAAACTAGGTGAACTAGATGAGCATATAAAAGAGAAAAAAAAAAAACTCGTTGAGGCTGACGACCGCATCGTAGGGCGTGAGGATTAAAGAAAGAATAAGACAAAGACTAAAAGATCTTGAACAAGAAAGATCAGCAAGACTAGAAGTGCTAACTACTAACCGAGACCAATTACGAAATCAAGTGAATAGAATAAGAGAAAACTATCCGAAAAATTTTATATGAAGACACGACACTAGCAGAACGAATACGAACACTGTTTAGAGAGCAAGGAGTCACATTAGTAAGCGTTATAACAGCCTTAGGATTTGCAATAAGTACACTGGTGATGGCTATTACAGGCGGCGGTGGAGGTCAAAGTCCAGTGCCTCCGCCGCCATCGCCTCCGCCTGATAAATCATGGGTAAAAAAACAGCTTGATCATCTTGCAAGTTTATTAAAAAAATTAGCTGGTAAAGCCGTGGACGCTTTACCCGGAATATTGGGGAGTATTGCCAGCTGGCTTTTGTCTACTGCAAGCAAAGTAGTTGGCTTTATGGCCGAGCACTTATGGACATTAGTTCTCGTAATAGTTGGGTTACTATTTAGTAAGATAAAGACCAAGTAATCCTATGCCAGTTAATCCAAGAACAAGCGCTGTCTTTTCATATTCATGGTCATCGCGAACAGAGTCCGCGAGCTTTGCTGAGTCTTCAATGACTTTTGGGGTTTGGACTTCGGGGATTGGATGACTTAATCTTGGGTGTTCTTTTATTGTTTGTAATATTACTGGCTCAGAATTTATGTCGTTTTTCCCAACATTCTGTTCATTGCCTGCTATAAGAATTTCATTATTATAGTTTATTATTGTACCTATCTGGAGCCTGAGGTCAGAAGGCAGCATGTATAAACCAGTGCCAACAGCAAAGTCTACTTTCGATCTTGCGTATTGTAAAACATGTTGGTACCTTTGAATACTTGAAGGTAAATCAACTGTAGAATTAATGGCGTCCTCTAAATTTGCTAAGTATTGTTTTTGTGCGTCAAGCCAGTAGAAGGATCAGTTATGCTCGATCTCGCCTGTGCTTGCGAACCTAGCAAACACCAAACGTAAGTACGAATAGAGTCGTTTATTCGTTCTATTCCCGCTCTAGTTAGGCCCTTAGAAGTGTCTAAGATAAATGTTGTCCATGCTGTTTTATGCTCTTGCTGTAGGGACCCGGGCTGAACAGTTGGGCCAAAAAAGAAAGTTTTGAAAGGAGGATGCCAGTCATAGTTATACTTTCTGTGCGTGCCCCGAAAATAAAGGTCGCCTAGGCCATGATTATGATCCAACTTTTGTCTAAAGCCTGTCTTGATGTTTAATATTGAATTCGTTACAGATCCTTTTAAAAGCCTTCATGTCTATTATGTTGCTGAGTGGATTAAACGGTTTGTCATTTGGTAATGGAGCTTGCAATTCAGTCAAAATACGTCTGAAGGTGTAATAGAAATGAAATCTGTACACTGACCTCACCAAAGGATCATGGTGATTTAAATGATCAGCATACGACACTCCACACCCAGTTGATGCGCAAAACACAGCAAAGTTTAACTGGTTCTGATAAACTGCATCGGATGACTAAACCACGCTTTCTTGATGCGGTCGTTTTCAATAGGGGGGTTAAGATATCTGCTTAATGGAGTACTCACCTTTTTATGAAAAGAGGCAGTCTGGGTCACAGCAATGTCAAGAGTATCAGTTGCTATATTTTTAAGATTGTAGTGTGGCCCAACAGATATTTTGCATCAGTATATTTGAACGCGCTCATTTTTATTTCGTTCAAAAAAATGTTTGTAACAATAACAACCCAAGACCGCCCTTCGTTTTTAGAACATGCTATTGATAACAATTGCGGGGCCAAAATGGTCGCGCTCCATGAAATATTTTACAAAGTCGTATGGTTTAATATAAGCGAAGCCAAGGAGAATAATACGGTTCTAAAAATTGACAAAACAGGGACCAAAGTTAGCGAGTTAACAATACCTGATGGTTATTACGGGGGTTTGCTCACTAAAAGAAGCAATGAGTAACTTTGACATTACTCTCAAACTTAACAATGCGAATCTAAAAACAATGTTAACATTCAAGCCTGAAGAAGAAGGAGGTTACTATTTTGATAAAGAGCTAGCTAAAATGTTAGGCTTTGCAGCTGACAATTATAGATTTAGAGTTACACCAAACAAAACTACTTATGAGGAGAAAATCCGCTCGATCTTGCATTACATTCATTACTCTATGTTCATTTGGACGAGCTAAGCACTGATGAAAACTTATATGATGGAAGGCCCTCAACTGTTTTAAGAGCTCTTCCGTCAGGGAAAGCTGCATATTGCGATTATGAAATTATACAATTCCCTAATTTACAGTTTAAAAGATTAGTTTGTGGGAGGGTTGGATCATTTAATATAAAATTGCAGACAAAAACAGGGAAAGTCGTGAAATGTGATAACCTGCACATTGTTTTTGGGAAAATAAATAATACGTTACTAAAAAATAATGTCGCGTGGGCCAGAAGAACCAGGAGTTACATTAGCGCCTGTAAGGTGTATAACTTTAGAATTAAAAGACCTTGCAGACGTTGCGGACTTTGAACAGAATGGTGAGATAGGCGCTTTGTATGGTTTTGAGTACACTAAAGATGGTGATTATAAACGCAAAGAGGTTGGCGACAACAAAAAGTTTCCTAAACTAGAACAGCTGCGCAATCTAGAGGCAAATAATGTTGGTCAGTATGAATATAAAATAGTTCGAAAACCTGACCTCAAATGGCACTTAGAACCATATTTAGAATGGGAAATAAAATTTGAATTCATAAGCCCATTTACATATTTTAGCCGTCAAAAAGTTTCAGAAAAGCATTCAACTCTGGCCCTTTACATGTAAGTCTTATGCCAGATGACAATAGTCGGAAGAGATTGAAAATAAAGCCGTATGGGAAAAAACAGTACATCCTCCACAGAAGAGAAGCGGTTTTAAAAGATGCTTCTACAAAATTACAGTTCTTGCCGCAAATGAAATTAGGGACACGTTCACAATAATATTTGAAATTTCTGTCTTAAAAGATAAGGAGAGGGATGGGGTTGTGGGCGTTAGTGAGTCCTTTTTAAAGGAATTCTAATTAGCTGGCAAAACTTAGACGTTGACAGTCTTAAAGTTACTGTTGTCATTCTTCACAATGGCGAGGATATTAAGGTCATAACAACAAGCACAAAATCAATATTAGTCTAAATAGAAACAATCTTACAGCACTGAATTGGATTAATCTTACACACTTAGGCCTTATAGGATTTTATTATACTGAACAAGTTTTAACAGAGGGTATGATAAAAACAATAACCGGATTAGATTAAGTTCTGTTATAAAACTATGGAGCAGTTAAACTTATGACAAAAAACTCCTCATTGCTCATTGATTTGTGGGCAGACTGGTTGTGGAAAAACAATATTTATCCTCGACCTGTTACAAACAGTTTATCGTTATAATTTTAATCATATTGTGGTTTTCTGTCCAACACTTAAATGGAACAAAGCATATCATAATAGAAGGTTTATATGGACAGATGATGACATATATTTAGTTGATCCTAGCAATAAACTGAGTGAGTGTTTAGAACAGTTTTATAGACTGTTTGAAGGAACGCAGACACTATTTATTATAGATGACTGTTCGGCAGAAAGAGACATAGTTAAAAAGAGAAACACTTTGTCGAAACTAGCTTTCAGCGGAAGACATGCTGGGATAAGTGTGTGGATTTTATGCCGAAATATAACTCAGTTTTAAAAGACTTTAGAGAACAGTTAAAGACTGTAGTGTTATTTCACATGAAAGACAGAGACTCATTTGAAGAATGTTTGCGCGAAAATGATGTTATTGAAAATGACCAGGAAAAAACACAGGATTAAGCAAAAATTAAAATCTGAAAAGTTTAGTAAATTAGTATTAAAAACGGATAACCCTACACAGTATGTTTGTTTGTAGATAATCGTTATTTTTTGGTTATTGAAGTCTTACTTGTTAGAGAACAGGAAAAGGGGCATTCTAGGTCGCCCCAGCCCTAGCCCGAACCTAGGAAAAGGCCGACTCTACCCCACTTGCTCCTCCACCGAGTTTTCGGGCGAAAGTGCCCTAGAATCAGCATATTACTGTTCTCTGACAAGTAAGACGTCAATAACCAAAAAATAACGATTATCTACAAACAAACGTACTGCGTAGGGTTATCCGTTTTCAATACTAATTTACTAAACTTTTTAGATTTCAGTTTTGCTTAATCCTGTGTTTTTCCTGGTCGTTTTCAATAACATCATTTTCACGCAAACATTCTTCAATGAGTCTCTGTCTTTCATGTGAAATAGAACTACAGTCTTTAACTGTTCTCTAAAGTCTTTTAAAACTGAGTTATATTTTTGGCATAAAATCCACACACTTATCCTAGCATGCCTTCCGCTGAAGCTAGTTTGACAAGTGTTTCTCTTTTTAACTATGTCTCTTTCTGCGAACAGTCATCTATAATAAATAGTGTCTGCGTTCTTCAAACAGGCTATAAATGTTCTAAACACTCACTCAGTTTATTGCTAGGATCAACTAAATATATGTCATCATCTGTCCATATAAACCTTCTATCATGATATGCTTTGTTCCATTTAAGCGTTGGACAGAAAACCACAATATGATTAAAATTATAGCGAAAACTTTTATAGCGATAAATGTTTTGTAAAAATGAGAAATAGGTTTTTGTTCCTATA
>JAFLJL010015392.1:0-20986 GCA_018398815.1 Conus ventricosus
GACAAGAACGCTGCAGAGTGGACAAAGAGAACAATTCCGATGACCAAAGCCACGGACACAACCAACAGAACCAGGGGAACCTGGTGAACTGTTCTTCAGTGTTGTGTGCTGATGCTTCCCACGACTTGAAGGGGGGGGGGAGAGGAGAGAGAGGAGAGAGAGAGAGAGAGAGAGAGGAGAGAGAGAGAAGAGAGAGAGATGAGGAGAGAGAGAGAGAGAGAGACAGACAGACAGACCGAATGAATGAATGAATGAATGAATGAATGATTCTTTAATTGTAAAGGCCACCAGCCCATCACAATTAAAACACATAAAGGATCGTCACACATGATCAAGCACGCAAGGGAAAAAAAAGCACAGCTAAATCATACTCATTTGCCAGCGTAAAACAGTATGTACAAAACTATTTGAACATACAGAAAATGTAACCAATCGAGACACAATTAGCAAGAAGCAACTAAACACAGTTACTAATGTACACGTTATGAATTCAAGTTTCTGATACAGAGAGCTTTGTGAACAAAAAGTGCAACTTCTTTTATCAGTTTTTGGTTTGTGCTTGACATCAACAATATAAACTTAAAAAAAGATGGCTGCCTCCAGAATTTGTGCGGAATAAAACCGGGCACGAATATCTTCATACATTGGACATCGTCACAACAAAAAGGACAGCAAGAATCAGTATTACGACCAGGTTGAAACTTAAGAAAGTGAGACTTCAAATGGGAACCCCTATTCTAAACCTTGCAAAAGACTTTCTCACAGTTATATTCTTAATTAAAGATTTCATACTCAGAGCAAATAACATCGCGTTTGAAGAAGGAAAACACGTAAAAAATCATGAGAAGATAACGAAGACTCCAGTCCTGTTAAAAAAGTCAATACGAAAAAGGGGGGGGTTTTTTTAAAGGTTTTGGGAAATTTTTAAGTTTTGGGGAAATTTTAAAAGGGGAAACTGGGGGGGGCCCGGAAAAAAAATTTAAAAAAAGGAAAAAGGGGAAAAAAAAATTCCGGGGGAAAAAAGGGAAAAACCCAAAAAGGGGGGGAAAAACCGCCGGGGGGGGGTTTTTCCCCGGGTTTGGGGGGGTTGGGGGAAAAAGGGGGGGGGAAAAGGAGAGGGAGGGGGGAAAAGAGAGAGAGAGGAGAGAGGGAGAGAGAGAGGGGGGGGGGGGAAAAAAAAGAAAAAGAAAAAAAAAGGAAATTTTAAGGGGAAAAAAAAAAACCCAAAAAAAAAAAAAGGAAAAAAAAAACCGCAAAAAAAAAACCCCAAAAAAAAAAAATTTTTAAAAAAAAAAAAAATTTTAAACCCAAAAAAAAAAAAAATTAAAAAAAATTAATCAATTAATTTTTAAAAAAATTTTTTTTAAAAAAATTTTTTTAAAAAATTTTTTTTTTGGTTTTTTTTTAAAAAAAAAAAAAATTTTTAAAAAAAGGGGGGGAAAAAAGGGCCCAAAAAAAAAATTTTTTTAAAAAAGGGAAAAAAAAAAAAAATTTTTAACCCCCAAAAAAAAAGGGGAACCCCCCCCCCAAAAATTTGCAAAAGTTTTTTTTTTTAAAATTTCAATTAAAAAATAAAAAAAAAAATTTTTAAAAAAAGTTTAAAAAAAAAAAAAAAATTAAAAAAAAACCCAGTCCTGTTTTTTAAAAAAAACAAAAAGGGGGTTTTTTTTTCAAAAAATTTTTTTTAAAAAAACCCCCCCAAAAAAAAAAAATTTTTTTTTAAACCAAAATTTTTTTCCCCCCCAAAAAAAATTTTTTTCCCCCAAAAAAAAAGGGTTTTTTTTTTTAAAATTTAAAAACCCCCCCCAAAAAAAAAAAATTTTTTCCCGGGGGGGGGGGGAAAGGTTTTCCCAAAAAAAAGGGGGGGGGTTTTAAACCAAAAAAATTTTTAAAATTGGATTGTTTTTTTTTTTTTTCCCCCCCAAAAAAAAAAAAAAGGGGGGGGGGGGGCCCCAAAAATTTTAAAAAACCCCGGGGGGAAAAAAAAAACCCCAAAATTTTTTTTTAAAAACCCCCCCCCAAAATTTTTTTGGAAAATGAAAGTTTGGTGGACTTAAGAATCCCGGTTTTTTTTAACAATTCGATCATTAGAGCCACAACGGGCCACCCAAAAAAAATTTTTAAAAGGGGAAAAAGGGAAAAAAATTTTAAAATTTCCCCCCCCCCAAATTAAAAAAAAAATTTTTTTTTAAAGGGGAAAAAAAAAAAACCCAAAAATTTTAAAAATTTAAAAAAAATTTTTTTAAAAAAATTTTTTTTAAAATTTTTTTTTTTCCCCCAAAAAAAATTAATTTTTTTAAACAAAAAATTTTAAAAAAAACCCCAAAAAAAATTATTTGGGGGGGTTTTTCCGGTTTTTTTTTTTAAAAATTTTTTTTTTTTTTTAAAAATTGTTTTAAAATTTCCCCCTTAAAACTTTAAAAAATTTTTTTGGGGGGAAAAATTTTGGTTTTTTTTTTTGGTTTTTTTGGGGGTTTTTCTAAAAAAAGGGGGGAAAAAAGTGGGGTTTTAAAATTTTTTTTTTTTTTTTTTTAAAAAGGTTTTTTTTTAAAAATTTTTTTTTTTTTAAAAAAAAAATTTTTTTTGGGGGAAGGGGGGGGGGAAAAAATTTTTAAAAAAAAAATCAAAGTTTTAAAAAAAGGTAAAACCCCAAAAGGGCCCAAAAAACCACGCACCCCCCCCCAAACCACCACCACCACACACACCCCCCCCCCACACACACACACACCCCCCAAAACACACCCCCCCAAAAAAAAAAAACCCAAAGGGGACTTTTTTCCCCCCCCAAAAAAAAAACCCCCCTTTAAAAAAAAAAATTTTTTTTTTTGGGGGGTTTTTTTTAAAAAAAAAACCCCGGGCCCAAAAAAAAAAAGGGCCCCAAAAAAAATGGGGGGGGGTTTTTAAATTTTTCACAAAAAGGGGGGGGGGTTTGGGGGGGGTTTTTCATTTCCCCCCAAAAAAAAAAAAGGGGGAAAAAAAAAAGGGGGGAAAAAAAATTTTTTTTTTTTAAAAAAAAAAAAATTTTTTTTATATTTTTTTTTTCCCCCAAAAAAAAAAAAAAACCCTTTTTTTTTAAAAAAAACCCCCCCAAAAAAAAATTTTTTTTAAAAAAAAAAACCTTTTTTTTCCCCCAAAAAAAAATTTTTTAAAGCTTTTTTGGGGTTTTGGGGGTTTTTGGGGTTTTTTTTGGGGGGGGGCCCCCAAACCCGGGGCCCGGGCCCCCTTTTCTTTTTTTGGGGGCCCCCCCTTTTTTAAACCCGGGGGTTTTCCTTTTTTTAAAAAGGGGGTTTTTTTAAAAAAATTTAAAATTTTGGGGGTTTTTTTTGGGGTTTCCCTTTTTTTAACCCAAAAAAATTTTTCACCCGAATTTTTTCCGGGGTTTTTTTTTTTTGGGGGAAAAAGGGGGGGCCCCCGGAATTTTTTTTTTGGGTTTTTCGGTTTTAACCCCCAAAAATTTAAAAAAAAAATTTTTTTTTTTTTTTAATTGTTTTCCCCCTTTTAAAAAAAAAAAGGGCCCCTTTTTTTTTTTTTTGGGGGGGGGTTTTTAATTTTCCTTTTAAAGGGCCCCCAAAAAATTTTTCTTTTGGGGAAAAAAACCCCCCAAATAAAAAAAAATTTTTTTTCCCCCCAAAAAGGGGGAACCAAAAATTTTTTCCCCCCTTTTCCAAAAAAGGGGGTTTTTTTGGAAATTAAAAAGGGGGGGTTTTTAAAAATTTAAAAAAAAAATTTTTTTTTTAAAAAAAAAATGGGGAAAAAAAAAAAAAAAATTTTTTTTTTTTTTTTTGGGAGTTTTTTAAAATTAAAACCCCCAAAAATTTGGGGGGGGGTTTTTTCCTTTTTAAAAATTTTTTTTTTTTTTTTTTTTGGGGGTTTTTTCCCCTTTTTTCCTTTTTTTTTTCCCCCTTTTTTTTTTGCCCCCTTTTCTTTTTTCCTTTGGGGGCTTTTTTCCCTTTTTAATTTTTAAAAAAAAAAAAATTTTTGGGGGGTTTTAAAAAATTTTTTTTAAAGGGGAAAAAAAACCCTTTTTTAAAACCCGGGGAAAAAATTTTTTTCCCCCGGGAAAAATTTCCCTTTTTCCCCCCAAAAGGGTTTTTTCCCCCCCTTTTTTTTTTTCCCCCCCCCTTTTTTTTTTTTCCTTTTTTTCCCCCCCTTTTTTTTTTGGGGGGGGGCCCCCCCCCCCGGGGGCCCCAAAAAAAAAAACCCCCCCCAACCGGGGTTCAAAAATTGGTTTAAAACCCTTTTTTAAAAAACCGGGGTTTTTGTTTTTGGTTTTTTTTTTTTGCCCCTTTTTAAAAATTTTTTTTTTTGGTTCCCCCAAAAAAAATTTTTTTTTTTTTGGGGGTTTTTTGGGTTTTCCTTTTAATTTGGGTTTTTTTTTTTTTGGGTTTTTTTCCTTTTTTCCCCCTTTTCCCCCCTTCCCTTTTTTTTTTTTTTTTTTTTTAAATTTTTTTTTTGGGTTTTTTTTTGGGGTTTTTTTTTTTTGGGTTTTTTTTTTTAAGGAGGGGTTTTGGGGTTTTTTTTTTTGGGGGGGGAAATTTTTGGCCGGGGGGGGGGTTTTTTTTGGGGGGGGGGGGGGGGGGGAAAAAGGTGGTGGTTTTTGGGGGGTTTGGGGGGGGTTTTTGGGTTTTGGTTCAGGGGTTGGGGGGGGGGGTTTTTTTGGGGTGGGGGGTTTTTTCCCTTTTTAAAAAAAAAATTTTTTTTAAAAAACCCCGGGTTTTTTTTTCCCTTTTTTAAAAAAAAAAGGGGGGGGAAAAAAAGGGGGTTTTTTTTTGGGGGAAAGGAAAAAAATTTTTGGGGTTTTTTTTTTTGGTCTTTTTTGGGGGGGGGTTGGGGCCCCCAAAAAATTTTTTTTTAAACCGATCTTCGCTTTTTTAAAAAATTTTTTTAAAAAAAAAAATTTTTCCTGTTCACCCCTTCATCAAGGTAAAAAAAGGGCCAGGTAGGCTTTTTTTCCTTCAATATTTTGGGCCCGGGGCCGGAGCGTGGTTTCGTTTTGGTTGTCCCGATGAATGGAGGGGCTTTAAAAAAAACAATTTTAAACGGATAAACAGGTCTTCTCTCCCTTTCCCTTGGGCCCAAAAGAAGGATAAGTTTTCGGGGGGCCAGGGGGGGTTTTTTTTTTTTTGGTTTTTTGAATCCGGGAAGCCAGGTCATGGGAAAGGGGTTTTTTTGTGGCTTTCAGTAATTGCAGTGGCAATTTGGGGGTTTCCCCCGAAACTTTTAAAGATATGCTTTTTTTTTTGAAGCCGTTTCAGTTTAAAAAAGCCTTTTTAAATTTTGTTTGATCAGCTTCGGGCAGACCGGGTTTCATCCAAAAATCATTATGTATAACAGTGAAAATGGACTCTTTCCCAAAATGTTTTTATGATATACAATATAATTATAAATTTTTATATATGGGGCTAGGGGAAAAAATATATTTTATTATTTATTTGTATAGGGGAGGCGGTTGGCCCCAAACGGTTTAAAAAAGGGCGCAAGATCGTGTCTTGTGGTTCCCCGGGGTTTGAGTCCCGGTTGAGCCGGCCGTTTTTTTACGGGAGTTTTCCATTTGTTCTGCTCTCCTCTCCCCAAGTCCTTCAGATGAGATATTTAACCCAGGTCCGGTTTTGCTTAAAAGGGATGGGAGAAGATTAAAATTTCGCACGTTGAAAAACCCGTAATCCATGTAGTGTTTGGTGGGTTGCAGAAACATGAAAAAACCCCGCATTTTCACCCAGGGGTTTTCCAGCACATTGGGGTATGAAATCGATGAAGATTAAACTAAAAAAAGCAGTGGGTTTTGGGTTTTATGGGAAATTTTGCAGCATTGACACCCCCCTCGGGAAAAAAACTGAAAATGTAACAATTTTGTATAACAATACTATTTTTGCATTGACAAAACTTGTAATAAAATTTTAAGTTACTGGCTTTACTCCCCCCCTCGCCTCTTCCTGGGGTACAAAATCTGTCAAACACAAACAATATGAGGAAAAGATTTTGTTTTCCTTTTTGAAGTTCCCTGAGAAAGATGCTGGCTATTTCTGGTCAAGAAAATAAGAGGTCTCCTCATCAATTTCAAGTCTGACCCAAATGTCGTCAGTCATGGTGCCTGATTGGGGAACAAAGGAAAAAAAAAATTTTAAAGCCCAGTTAAAAAACGTTTTATACAGTTTTACAACCCTCTCTTCCTTCAAAAAGGTGTTTTTTTATTTATTTCCCGCTACTGATTTATCCAAAATGGATGAGCAGCAAAGCCAAAATGTACAGGGGAAAAAAAACAATGAAGCTACACTTTTTTCTTTTTTCACAGCATTTATTTCATATATTTACAAAAAAGCTTCTGTGCGTCTTTGGAAAAAAGGGTTTAATTAAAACACTTTTGTAAACAAATTAACTGGGATGTACAAAAATATTAAGGGGAAAAGGGATTGTGAAAAAGGAAAAAAAATAGGGCAGTACATTAATTTTTTTTCTTATTATTGAGGAAAGAGGGAGAGAGGAAAAAAAAAAACAAAAAAAAACAGAGGAGAGAGAGGGGAAAAGAGAAGAGAGAAGAGGAAAAGAGGGGGAGGGGAGAGAAAGAGGGAAAAAAAGAAAGGAGGGGAGAGAGGGAGAGTTTAGGAGAAGTTTAAAAAGGGGTTTGGGAAAAAACATGTTGGATAGCCCTTTCTTTCCAATATGAGCCCGAAAAAAAAAAAAAAAAAAACAAAAACAACAAAAAAAGAGAGAGAGGGAGAGGGGGGAGGGGGAGAAAAAAGAAAGGGGAGAGGAAAAAGAGAGGGGAAGAGAGAGAGGGGGAGAGGGGACTTATGATTTAATACGACGTCAGTGGGGTTGGAAAAAGAAGCAAAAAATGCCAATGAAGTTTCCTGAAAGGGGGTGTTGAGGGAAAAATGTGAACGGTACAAGCCGGATGTGTGGATTAGCCACTTGTTTACACCCGCTCTCTTTCCAAAACACTTCCTTTTTCTGTGGGAAACAAGCCTCTGAACCCCCCCTGACCCCTCCTTACCCAATTTTTCCATTCCCCGGGGCCTGATTTTCCCCACCCAGAAGTTGGGCCGCGGGCGTTTGTAAACTAATAGCCCAACCTTTCTCTTTCGCTTTTCAGGAAATTTTCCCCAGCCAAAACTGATAAAATGCTAGCTTAAAAAAGTTTGGCCCGAGAGGGGGTGATTCCCCTTTCTACCCTTTTTTTCTTGGGGCCCCAGTCTGTGACGCTAGCTGTTCATTTGTGGCATGCAGAATTTTGGTTTTGGGTGTGGACAGGGCAACAAATGTTTCTTTGCTAATTAACCAAAAACTTAAAACATGTTTATTAAACCCTGTTTCAGATGGTTAAAAAAAAGGGCTGTATTAATAAACCTAAAAATTGAAAAAAATTCCCCCAAAAACAATTTTTTCGAGATAAAAAAGTTGTGGCTTTAATGATCGAATTTTTAGTTCATAAACATTTAAAAACTACCCTTTTTGCTTTCCCAATTAAAAAACCCCCCTTTCGCAAACAACAATATTCGACTTGTCAAGGTTTACAACAAAGGGCCCCCAAAGCTTTGAGCTTTTACAAAGTATGGGCAGCTGGGTTTGTTGACCAAAAAACGTGTCAGAAAATAAAAACAAAATTGTCTGCAAAAAAACAAAATAAAAGTTCTTTAGTTATGGGGGGAAGCGGGAAGGGCCCTGTTACCATGTTTTTTGGTTTAAAATTTTACAAGTTTGGGTAATTAAAAAAAAAGGGGAGAACAATTTTAAAGGGGGGCCCCACTTCACCTTGTTTTACCCTTTAGGACCCAAAAAAAAATTTTTTGGGTTTTGATCTGCTCCCCGCGGCCAAAGTGCCCTTTTTCAACTCTTTTTCATTTCTTTTCAAGGGATGAAAAATTTTTCCATTCAAACCCCTGCTTGCCTTTAAAAATTTCCCCAATTTATCTATGCAAACCGAGTTTAAATGCCTTGCGAAAAAACAAAAAAAAAAGCAACATAAAATTTTTTTCCTGTGCCCTTTAAAGCGGTTTTTGAATCATAGAGAAAAGTGTAAAAATATGATCAGTGGTAGGGGTTTTGGGTTTAAAACCCCGCTTGTTTTCCCCACCAAAAACATTGGTTTATTTTAATCCAGTCAGTTTAAAAGCTTATTTAAAAAGTAACTGTACAGCTTGTACTGATGTCAAGCCAAAAAAATTTTCCCCTGAATTTTTCTGGAACAGAGGGGGGACCTTTTTGTGTTAAAAGGTTGTAAATTTACAAAAGGGCCAAGCATCTGGAAAAAAAACCCTTGTCAAAAAGGGTTTTTGGAAAAACTTCGTGAGGGAAAAGGTAAAATTGTTCAGAAAAATTATTTTTAAAATTCTCCATTGGAAACCTTTAGGCCCAGCTGCTTTGTGATACTTCAAGGGCCCCAAAAAGCTGAGTGTATCCGGGGAGAAAAAAATTTGGTACATTTAGACATTCAAAAATCAAGAAATGCAGAATTCCCCTTTGTTCACCCCCCCCAAAAAGTCGACAAAACGTAAGAATCAACATTTAATTTTAGAGTTTTAAAAACATTTTTTAAAAAGATAAACCCCTGTTCTTTTTAAACATTTTCAGCAGTAGGTTTTCCCCTTGCACCACAGCACGTTAGGGCCCCCAAAAATTTTCGTGGGGTATTGGGGAAAAAGTTGTTGGATTTTAAAGATACTTCACGATTCGTTCGCCTTTTTAATTTTCTAAAAAGTTGTTTGTACTGTCTTTTTTTTTCACAGTAAAAAAAGTTTTATCTTCCCCAAAGTTAGAATATTGAAAATTTTGGGGGACGTTGCCACAGGAGTCGACGAATTTTTCGACACTAAAAGGGCAAACCAAAAACCGCCAAATTTTTTTGGCACCCACAGGAATGTGATCGCAACTCTTTAACCCGCCTTGCGTAGACAATCATTTAAAATGGGAAAAGGGGTGGTTCCCAACAGTGTTTGTCAGTTTAGGAGCTACATTTTTTTTGGGCTTTAATTTCATGTGATGCATTGAATTTAAAAATATGTCTTTATGTCTCTTTCCACTTATAGTACAAAACCCGTGCAGTTTGTTTTGGGGATGTTTCAGTGGAAAAAATAGTCAAATCGGCCAAAAATTTTTAAACTCAAAAAACTGTATGTTTTTTATTTTAAATCAGGGGGGACTACATTTAAAACTCTGGCAAAAGGGGAACAGGGTGCGGAAAAAATTTAAAAAAATTACAACACTTTAGCCTTGGGGGGAAGTGTGTAAAGTGGGCCAGGAAACCCACAAAATTTTCCAAACCCTTCAAAAAACCAGACCCAAATTTTTCACAGGGCATTTAGTAACGCGACCCCCCAAACATTAACGGGGCAAATCACGAGAAAAAACGTGCAATTCTTCATCAAAATTCTGGTTTTTCGTTTTTGCTGGTCAGTCGATCTGCCGGATTTGGGGGTTTTCCCCAAAACGGCTTGTAGGGGGGCCAGTTCTTTCGTTCAGATCACCCAGATAATGATAGGTAAATCAATATGCTCTCTCATAAGTTCAAGCAGGCGTCCTCTAATAAAGAACCCATTGTAAATGTCCCGTCTTTCATAGTAAGGAAAAAGGTTTCAGGTGGCAAATAAAGCCTACAACAAAAAACAGTTTCTTGGCTAGAATATGTTTTGAAGCTTTTAAGGGGGACATTTTTTATTTTATCTCAGTCTTTTTATTCTTTCAAAAGAATGACATAAAAATTTTTTCTAAACCCAAAAAAAAAACCCCACCTGATAAAGAATGTGAAGGTTTTCATTGGTTAACGCCCGCCCATTCAAAGGGCTGTTTTGACATGAGAACAGTGACTGAGGAATTGATTTGTAAAGGTTTCACACAAAAAAAACAAAATCTTTTTCATTTATCCAAAAAAGTGGATCCATTCATCTGTGATTTGGGCCCTTTTGCCTTCAACATTGAAAAGTCATAAAAGATAAAATTTGTTTTGAATTTTAACTAGTGAACACATCGTTCATTCCTGCTAAAACAAAATGATTTAGCCTTGACCTAACCCCCTTTTTTTTACTGTTTTGGCGCAGCTTTGGGGTCAAGCGTGGTCTGGGCGCCTCAGAGTACGGTTTTTTGTCGTCAGCGGGTGGCAACCCAGGTTCAAGCTTTTTACCCTTCCCGGGTTTTTTGGCTCCCCAAAGGGCGTCTGTAAAACGCTTGGGTTTTTTCTGGTTGTTTTTGTACAAGTCACTGCCAAAAGGAAATGCCGTTTTTAATCCACTTCTCGGTGTTGACCCCGATGGGCACGTCACGTGGGTTTTTCAGCCTGGGAGCCCGGGAGGAGTGTGAAAAGGCAGGCAGTGAATCTCCCACACGACAGGAAACAGAAATGGGGTGTGACGGCCAAGTGGGCGACATGTTCCGCTGCCGCGGGAGGGGCCTGGGGCACCTTCACACCAAGAACAGCCCCAGGGCTCCAAAATGCCTCGGGGGACCGTCGTCGTCTGCCCTCCCGATGCGGGGGCCACACCCCCACTGCTGGGGAGTCGTCTCGTCTGGTCTGGAAGCGGTTTTCCAGGTTCAGAATGGACCGCTGCCGCAATGGAAACTCCGGGCGAATGCTCACTTGCGTACTGCGGCCTTTAGGGGAAGGAAACGGGAGGGGGGGAAAGGGGGCTGTCTTCCTTTAGTGTGGAAAAAAAAACCCCCCATGGGGGGCCGGATTTCAAATGGGAACAGTTTTTCTGGGAAAAACAAACGAGGGCACTTTCATATAAGGGGGCTTGGTTTGAGCAGGGCAGGGGGTGGTGTTGGAGAGGCAGGGTGGAGTGGGGGACGGCATCGTGAGGGAAAAAAACGGGTTTTTGCAAAGGGGGCCCGGGCACGACCGCTTGCCCCTTGGGGAAAGAAGGAAAGGGAAACCCCGTTGCCTGCAAAATGGAAATTTTTTTCCCCTGTTGTATGGTCAGGTCTGCACGAACACGAAGCCCGCTCTTGCATGTTCATTTTTTCTTTTTGGGATCACGTAGCACCAGCATTTGGGGTAAAATTTTTTCAAAAAAATTTTCCCGGTTTGCCAAAATTTTTTTCCTGGGGTTTTTTTTTTGTTTCCCAAACCAAACCCCTGTGCGTGTCGATTTCACCGGGTGCCCGTCTTTTCTGGGAAAAAAAATTGGGTAATAAAATCAACCGCATCAGACAAATCAGTTTGTTCACTTTAATTCTAAGGGATACCATATAACACGACATTAGATTTTATCAGATGTCTGTCTTGTCTTTCTAGTTTGAGCTCCAGCTGTCGTAACGCAGTTTTAAGATCCCCATGCGCTGTCTTTGTATCTTCGATCTCGTGTTTTAGCTCTTCCGTTTGTGAGGAAAATCTTGCTTCAAGAGCCGACAGTCTAGATTGTAGCTGTTCACTTAGCTGTTTTGTTGCACTGCTTACTTCTATCAACTGATTCAGCTTGCTTTCTAGAACCTGAGACTGTATGTCTAGCTTGCTTTCGAGAGAGCGTACTGCTTGCTGCATGACATCTGCATCAGTTGGGCCTGGATTGCTTTCTACGTCACCACAACACAAGAGCAGTACAGACAAGCAGAGAAAAACATTTTCATGGCAGCGTTGGCAGGTATTGTCAATCATGTTAATGTATGGCGTAGGGAATGATTCCTGTTCATTCCCTCCTTGATGACTTGTATTATGTGAAACAGATAACAACTCCTGTGCATGCCCCCTCAGCTGAGCCGGTCCCGGAATGATTTCAATGTAGCTACAGCACAGTAGAAAGCATGTCAATAAGAGCACAGTCACAATACGATCAGTTTGACAAACTAGACCGGAATGTGGAGTAGAAATGCACCTCCTCTGCTTTTGTTGTGAATCGAGATTCTTGAGAAGTAAAAATCTTAAAGTCGCAAGTGCAAGAAACTTACGTTGAAGTGCATCAATGTTTTGTAGTACATCAAACACGTTGTAGTACGAACATTGCACATATCACCGCTCAGTTCAGCTGGTTGTGATTCACTGCAAGAGAGAAGCAACACAGCAGGGAAAGCACAACTGTCATGTTCTCACTTCACTGGTTGGCCAGCACAACTTCAGCCTGTGAGTAGGCGCAAACATGGAGTTCACTAAGCGTTTCCGCATGAAATGTTGCCATGTCCAATACAATTGGCCACAGGCGGCTCTCGAAGATAAATTTGACACCGGCATAATCACGACAACACCAGCAATTTAACACACTCAAAAACAACAATTAAAAGAACCAGCCAATTAATGAACTTTGCCAATTAAGGAGCACAATGTGACAGGCCGTCTTACCCTCAGAATGAGCTCGTGTTCCCCCCCAGACAGACAGACCGAGACAGACGACCGAGACAGACACACACAGAGAGAGAGAGAGAGAGAAGAGAGAGAAGAGAGAGAGAGAGAGAGAGAGAGAGAGAGAGAGAGAGAGAGAGAGAGAGAGAGAGAGAGGTGCTGGAGTTTAACTGAACTGGATTACATTGCTGGGAATACAGGCATTCTATGGGGCTCCTGATATTTTTCACCATGGAATTTCATATTGAACGTGTCCGATTTTTTTAAATCTTGATTTGTGTTCAGATGTCAGGCATCAGGTCTACTGGCAGCAATTCATCAGCCTGATGCGATGATGTGTATAAAGTGTTTCAAGTGTTTGGCATATAATTATCATGAACACTCGCTTTGTTTCCATTCAAGTCGTAACGATCTATCAAAGGGTGCGTTTTCATTTTAAGCCAAGGAGAAAGGAAGTCAACAGCAAAACGTTGGCCATGTTGGACGTCTTTTGACCATGACATCAGTAGTATAATCAAACGAGTCGGTCGCTCCATGCAAGTCAGATCAGTCCACCCGTATTGCTGTAAACTCGCTTTTGCAACGATTTTTAAGTAAACAGGTCGGCGCCAGGAAGCTTTGGCCTGGGTCGACGAGAAGACGTCGGCAAAGCCAAAGAAGTTTTATGTTGAAGTCGTCGACTCAAATTTCTGTGAAACAGGGAAGGCTGTTCTATGTGTGTCATATTACATCAGTGCTTCTTCTCCCTTTCTTTCAGCAGCACACTTCCTTGACATGGCAGTCCTGGTTACAGACCTACCTGGCAACCCTTCGTGACTGAATGACCCTTGGTGGTACATAAAACAGTGATTGATTATCCTTAACAGTAGAATTCAGGCACAGTTTTCTGTCCATGGTGCTGGGTTTCACTCGCTAAGCAAAAACAGTTTGGTTTGTTTTTTCTTTGATTCATTAAATATGCACAGCATTTTTGAACGTAAATTGAAATTCATACTGTTATTACATTGCATGTAAACCTGTTTTCAACAACATTTTTGAGAATAGACCTTTAACACAAGATACAGAAGATAAAGTTACAGCTGTGAAACCACAGCTCGGTCAGTGATAGCTTTTGCTGTTCCAGATCATGAAAACCTGATTGAAGATTGTACAGATGCAGAGAATGTAAATATGTTTTGTTCACGACCACCCATGTTATTTTGCACGAAAACCCCCTTTTCACATCCAAATCACGTCCATCTCATGTCAGTTTTGGCCAAAATTAACACCTGTTTTTCAACAAAATTAACACACCCAAAACCTCTAAATATTGACGTTATTAACACATTTAAACGGGGGCTTACGTGCTAGATAAGATCTGGTGATCGTGAACGAAGATATTCACATTCTCTTACAGGGACATGTATAGGCTAACCGTCTCATTCTAGACCGCCTTCAACCAATATTGATTGCCCGACCGCTTTGCACGGCCTGCTGCGCGGGTATGACATCATATTTGGCCGGTCCCAGCCAATCTCATTATTCAGCGAGCGACCTGCCCGTGAGGACGTGTTTAGTTCGCTGTTGCTTAAAGCCGACCGGCCAAAAGATAGAGTTTAAATCTTTAGAAATGAAGCAACGAAAACGTGAAATGATGTTTAATCTGCAATATGGAGGTGTTCTGGAAACTACTTTTAAGTTTTTGAAGCAGAACAAGGAAAGGAATGCACAGTGAAATGTGGAATGAGTGGTTGAAAACAAAGACGAATTTGCCCTTCCTACGCGCGGAGACTGAGAGAGATATTTCGTTGTTATCTCCATACATTTCTAAATTCAGCACTGTTGGACTGTCTTTCTATGAAGTTTTTAACATGAAAAAAGAGCTTAAAACCACGTTTGAAAGCAGTGAGGAGATCAGACGCTATTGGGTTGAGAAGGCGCCGTCAATTTTTCCCGACTGCGAACAACAACAACAATCCCAGTAAAAAATGGCGGAACTAATCAATAATACCAGCAGTTCACCTCGCCACCACATGCAGTGGCTGCCGCGGGTTGAGGAGGCGCTGGCTGAGAAGACTAATTGAAGTGTCATTTTGTTTCTATTCTTATCCAAAATTTCACAACTCGCGATTTCTTTCAATGAGTTATACAGCAAACGAAAACTCATTCTGAAATACATGCAATCCAACTCCAACTGTAAAGCATTCTTGCATGATACGGGTGGTAATTGATAGCAATCTTGCAAACCTGCAACAACTTGCTGCTATGACACGGCTCTAAATATAGTAACGATCATGCATGTACGGTTTTCAAAAATAGTAAATGACGCGGCTCTAAATATAGTAACGATCATGCATGTACGGTTTGCTGCCCTATGACATTTGCGCCTGCCCTGCTTCGGCTGTGTTATTGTTTGTGCTTCGCCCTGCTTTAATGTTTCTGCTTCAACGCCCTGCTACCTGCTTCAGGCTGCCTTTCAGACAGCCGCCAATAGAACTGAAACAGATCCTGCGATTATTGATTCAGGATTCTGCTAAGTGCTTTGGTGGCTGTTTGTTTGTTGTTGTTTTGTTGTTTGTTTGTATTTGTTTGTTGTTTGTTTGTGTGTTTGTGTGTGTTGTAGTGTGAGAAAGAGCGTTCTGCCCTTACAAAGCAATGCAGTAATCCAGGTCAAAAAGACCTGCTATTGATTAAAAATAATTAATTAAACCACACACGCCCCACCCCCTGCCACGCACGCACACATATATATATAAAACCCTAATGACTCACAGCGCGCTCTTCTACTTCTAATACCATTAATAAATCAAACAAACAACTGGCTTTCCTTCTTGATTAGTTATTTTTACATCTAATGAATTTATAGGCCCATTAATTAATTCTTAAATTCACTGTTTTTTCCAACTGAGATTAATCGATAATCGCAAAACCTCGCCCTTGTTGATGCATAACCTTTAGAACTGTAGACGGGTAGCCATCAAACAAATTAGTATCTGTTCTTAACTGTTGTTAAATGGACATACAACATTGGGTTCACAAGAAAATCAGAAGGTTTATTACCTTCAAATTGCCAGACATCTTCTCTTGTACTAAATCTATAAGTTCTATCGCTACCGTGGAAGCCTAAGATTCTTGCAAGCCCCTTAGGAAAAGTGTACTCTTTTCTTTCTTCTAGTGGGAAATGTATAGTAATTCTGAGGTTTGCTTCGATAATTTTCAACAATATACCATATTCGCTAAGTACTTCTTTTAAAGAACAAAAGTTGTAGTAACCATTAGGTATTTGCACATTAGTTATTTGATTGCCCGCCCGTTACTAATATTGATCCAGTTATTTTGGGCTTCTTCAGATATGTTAGCCCACATAACTAGCCAATTTCTTTAAGGGCAATCCTACAACTCCCGCGCCAATTAACAATTAAATGCGTTAGGAACACAGGCTCGTTTTGCTTGGTTATATAGATGTACATCTTTTTTATAACTATTTAAAAAACTAATTTAAAAAATGTAGCCTTTGAATATATTGAACATGCTTCTTACAATGTAGGAGCGTTTTTAACCCCAAATCTTTGGACTTCAGCAATTTAACCATTGCAGTAGATGGATTATACGCTTCCAAGTTAGACTTGTAAACCCGCTAACTAGATATTTAAATCCGCCAATAAAGAGTGACAGAGTACCATCAGCATGACATCCCACCCCATGGCTTTTTTCCAGAATCAGTTAAATTTTGCCGTTTACTGCGCAACTACTGGCTGCGGTTGTTTCATATGCAGACCATTTAAACCACCCTAATCTTTTAGTAAGGTCAGTATATAACTTTCATGTTATTACCAGTACAGACGAATACTAACTGAACTACAAGTAGTTCTCCCTAACGACAACGCTTTTTATCCATTCAACAGCCCAATGAACAATAATGCATATGAAAGAATCTGCAACGAATTTAACATTGATCCTTCAACTGATTTTAGGCAAAAGTTAGACCGCAATCATGGGTTTAGGCACATTGTATTTGTGGGGTGCAAAAAGAGAATATACTATGACTACTGGCCCGGCACACCTCTTTTCACCAAAAAGCACAATTAGATTGGGATCAATAGAACAAAAACACCCTAATGCCTGGACAACATTTATCTTAGATAAAAGTAAAAGGCCTAACAATGCCAGGCGTGCAAAGACTTAATGACTCCATAAGGACCACGTTTGGTGTGTATTAGGAGCGCAAGCACAGACCAAGTCTAGCATAGTTGATCAGTCTACAGGCTTTGATGCCAGAAAACAATTTCTAGCTAATTTAGAAGATGCTATTAACTCTGCTGTTGATTTGCCTGCCAGCATACAGAGGTATCAAGACGTTCTTGCACATGCTAGGTCAAAGGTTGACTTTGTTGTAGGCATGGATTATACATGCTACCCCTCTGACCTTAGACTGCAGATTGGCATGATACAGAATTATAATAATGAAATCCTCATAGCCGGATACGACCAAGACTTAGGGCACAATGAATGGTTAAACACAAGGCCCGCCCCATCCATTAAAAAAAAGTACCTAGCCCTGAAGAAAGCGATCCAGTTATAAACACCCCAGAAAGCGATCCACCACCAGTTTATAAAACACCCACAGCCAGAAAGCAACCCAGAAAGCACGCCACCTGTTGATCTACCTTACACTGACAGCCACACCAGAGAAAAGACAGCCCTTGTTGTGTTTTTAACTTTTACTGGATTAGCCTACTTTATTTTACTAAAAATTAATCCAGCAGCTAGCACTCCTAGCGTCCACAGATGGTCAGCCATATAAACCAGCAACTTTACCTATAGTAGACAAAACCCAACTAACAACACTGCCTATTATGCCAGGCAGGGCATCAAGCGCTTTAGCGGTCTAACTTCTTTAATAGGTTTGCTAGATGATGCAATTGTTTTCTAATCCAACTTTTACCAGGCTGAGGTGTTGGAGGGGCTACTGGCCCTGTTGGCGCACCACCCGTTAAAGCATAAACGAGTGTAGAGATAGCAAACCCAACAGCCGTTTAATATACTAACTATTGTAATCCCCTCTTCTCTAAACAGAATCCTTATTCTTTCTGCTAACGTAGTGTTTTCATGAAGCATTTTGTTTATAACTTCTCTGATTCTGGTTATTTGTGATTCTAGATTTCCTCTGAGAATAGAAATCGCATTTAAATGCCCTTCCCTTTTTCCCATTAAAACCTGTATTTTCTGCTGTATTCTAGCCTTTTCTTCTTGCCCAAAATGTCATCATCTGCATCAGCGAGTTTATTTTTTTCTTTTCTATCACTCTATCTAGCTTACTAAGTTCTGCTGTGTTGCGCATTAGTTCTTCTCTTATTGTCGTAAAAGCAGCTGTAAGGCCGCGGATGTCGCGCTCAGGCAATGGAGGATCATCAATCGTTGCTAATGTTTCTCTGACCGTCTCCTCACTTAAACTCGTTTCAATTTCTGCTATTAGTTCATCTGCTTCTTGACCTAAATCTTGAAGAGGTATGTATTGTATTTTAGATTGTGTTGGCAACCTCCGCCCCAAGTTCTGTAAACGACTAACGGCTTCGGCTCTAAGCTCTAAAAGGTTTAATTGTTCTGCCTTAGCAATAGGGAGTTTTTTCGCCTTATTGTGCTTAGTTTTAAAACTTGTTTGGGTTTTGCGTTGAAGTAACCTTTGCGCGCTCTCCAGCACCAGTTCTTATATACAAATGCCCGCCATCTTCCTCAAAATCGTTAGGTCAACTACTTCTGGCAGCTCTCGCCCTATGCTTCTATAGAATGATTGAATTCTTCTTCTCGCAATAGTTCTTGACGTTGTCTAGGTAGTAAGAACCTGCTCCTTCAATTTCTTCTTGCAATGAAGGTCCCAGTTCTGTTTCATCTTCTTCTTCAACAGGATCAATCGGGTCAAAATCTTCATCCATATTTTTATTTATATTCTTTTTGTTTTATAAAAAATGAACTCATAGGGTTGTGACCTCGATCCATACAGAAAAGAGAAGGAACCCCATGGCGTAAAAGGTATAAGGCAAACTGTAATTAGTGTAAATACTCCATCAACATTCACTGAACAAACTTTAATAGTAAAGTTCCCGGATCTTGGCGCTGGCGATGTTTATAATGCCGGGCACTGCTAAACTATCATTCAAAATAGATATTAAATCGACGGATCTTAATGCTACTGTTGTTGCTAATTTAGCAGGGCAATCGTTAAACATATAGTAATTAAACTGGAGGGCAGAGAAGTATTTGTACTAAGGCGAGGCAGACATTTTGCCCTCTATTCTGATCTATGGCTGCCTAAAAAGAAGAAAAGAGAAGTTTATCAGGGAATACAAAGTCCAAACGGTCTCAAGCACAGGCTTAAAGCGGGAGATGCAAAGAATGATGTTAAAGATGAGGCAGTAGCAGAAGCATTTGGCAACAGATCTGCATCCCTCTAGATTTTGAGCTGTTAAAGACGCATATGCCATATTATCAAGGTGCGCTAAAAGAAAAACTACTTATGATCTAACAATTTAATCCTAGCGATTCTGTCTGATGATCCTTTAGCTAAATACACAGTTAGCGACATTTCTCTTGAGTTTGATGTTGTTACTAACCCTGAACTGGCCAGAACAATCTTAACCCAGTATAAAATAAAACAGTTATTTATTATGAAAGAGTTATACACGCCATTACAGAAAATAAAAACAAGCGAACACTCTCTGGAACATACATCTAAATCAGTCTTTGAAGTCTTTAAAAGGAATTTTGTTCTGTTTACTGAAGGAACAACTCCTTTTCAGAGAGAATCAGAAGCGTTTTATAATCCAAAAATTGAGAAGGTTGACTGTGTAATAAATGGCAAGTCCGATCAGTTGTATTCGGGCCGCGGACTTTTACCTCACCAACACTTTGATGAAATAAGAAAGTTGTTTGCTGGAGGTAGGCAAAGCGATCCTGCAGTTGATCGTGTATGTAAAAAACTTCGCCTTTATGATGTAAGACTTGAAGACTACTTAATAAGTAAATATGGGCTGTGGTTAGATTTTAGATCCACATTTGACAACAGATTGTTTGGAAGTGGAGAAAGGATAGGACAAGATGGTATACAAATAAATATTCGCAGAAAGCAACGGAAACGCGCCAATACAAATGCATGTTTTTGTGGTTTGTGATGCTCAGTTAAACATTGAAGAAAACAGACTAAAAGATGTGGCTTATTAAATGCAGAAGAAATATTCTAATAAAAACAGATGGATAGCTTGAAGTTTCTGCCTAAAGATCCGCACTGTTCTCTTATCTGTGGATTACTGGATGTGGGAAAACTGTATTCGTACTTGACAAAAACGCAGAAGAGCACACAAAACAAAGTGTGAAGTAACGACGATTTAATGCACGACACAAACAGGACAAGAAATTTTCGGCAAAATGCCTTCCTCAGCGACAAAAAAATACAGACATAAACATGCACAATACTCCCCTTGTGAAGCCAAAGTGGTGAATGAAGTAGACAGAGGGACAGTGGAAGAGAGGGTGAGTAGAGTTCGAAGAATAGGGCACGAGGAGAGAGGGTAGAGTAAAGTGAGGAGGAGGAAAAGGAGAGAGGAGAGAGAGAGAGAGAGAGAGAGAGGAGAGAGGGGGGGGGGGGAGGGGAGAAAGAGAGGGAGAGACAGAGAGAGAATGGAAGTAGAGAGAGTGGAGAATAAGAGAGAGAAGAGGAGGGAAGGAGAGTGAGTGGAGGGGGGGGGGTGTGATGGTATGTATGTGGTGTGTTGCATATGAATGAAATGAACAAGAGAAGCACAATAAATAAGATACAATATACTCGAAAAATCATTTTAAATGACAAGGGGAGGGGGGGGGGGGAGAAGGGGGTCAGCCGCCTAAAGCATCCGAACCCAAGTCTGACCCAAGGGTAGGTTGCCCTACCCAAGCACCAAGGGGTGAGAGGGAAAACGGGAGAACCCCGAGAAAAAAACCCACTAGCCAGACGCAGCTAAAGCTGCAAGGCTCACCCCCCCCACACACACGAAAAAAAAAAAAAAAAAAAAAAAAAAAAAAAAAAAAAAAAAAAAAAAAGCACTTGCCCGCGGGCAAAGCCTCACACACACACACACACACACACACACACACACACACACAAGTGCGCGCATGCGCACGAACAAACACGCACGCACACATACACACGCCAATAAGCGCACACGCTGGGGGGGGGGGGGGGGTAACAATGGGGAATAAATGGGTAAATGTACAAACAAGTACATTTACCCATTTATTCCCCATTGTTACCCCCCCCCCCCCCCCCAGCGTGTGCGCTTATTGGCGTGTGTATGTGTGCGTGCGTGTTTGTTTCGTGCGCATGCGCGCACTTGTGTGTGTTGTGTGTGTGTGTGTGTGTGTGTGTGTGTGAGGCTTTGCCCGCGGGCAAGTGCTTTTTTTTTTTTTTTTTTTTTTTTTTTTTTTTTTGTGTGTGTGGGGGGGTGAGCCTTGCAGCTCTTAGCTGCGTCTGGCTATGGTTTTTTCTCGGGGTTCTCCCGTTTTCCCTCTCACCCCTTGGTGCTTGGTAGGGAGGCAACCTACCTTGGTCAGACTTGGGTCGGATGCTTTAGGCGGCTGACCCCCTTCTCTCCCCCCCCCCCCCTCCCTTGTCATTTAAAATGATTTTTTGGTATTTGTATCTTATTATGTGCTTTCTCTTGTTCTTTCATAATGAACCACAATTTTTTTTCATCACCCTACTCCACTCCC
>JAFLJL010015392.1:21986-67593 GCA_018398815.1 Conus ventricosus
TCTAATGATTAAACTAAAATATTCTTCATCTGTCTAAGCGCACAAGGGTATGTGTTGTGGGGTAACAATACGACTTGTTAGTAAAGCAAACATCTTACTATGTCTGAAGTTAACTGTAACTTGCCGACGTTTTAGTGGGGGAAAATGAGGACATTTATCTTATGGAAACAGCTTGAACATTACAATTAATCCTGTGTTGCGTGTCATGCCATTATTTTATCAATTAACTTGGCTGAAAGGCCTGTAGAAGGCATATTGCTTAAGTCCTTTGAAGTGCCAGAAAAGTTTGTGTGTGTACTGTGTGTCATTTTCCAAGGACACACGTGTGTATGGTAATGTCCGCACAATGACTAAAAAAGTTGTTTCACTTTTTGTTGAATTTTGAAAAAAAAAAAACTCATTAACAAGTCATGTCAGCCGTGTTTTGCAAGAATATGACTTTATTTTATCAATTATCCAAGCGATTAAAGAGTCCACTCTAGTAGGGTATGAAACATAAGTCCTTTAAAGTACCAGATAACACGTATGTGTGTGTGTGTGTGTGTGTGTGTGGTGTGCAGATATTGGAGTTGGTGACCCATGCCCTGAAAACAGTACAGGGGACACCTGCGTGGCTGGTGCAAAATGCGAGAATTCTGTGTGTTCCTGTGACCGGGCATTGTCAACTGATTATGGCGCCATATGTAGTATGTTTCACACTCAGAAACAGTCTCTCTCTCTCTCTCTTTCTCTCTCTCTCTCTCTCTCTCTCTCTCTCTCTCTCTCTCTCTCTCTCGCTCTCTCTCTCTCTCTCTCTCTCTCTCTCTCTCTCTCTCTCTCTCTCTCTCTCTCTCTCTCTCTCTCTCTCTCAAGAGCACGCTTACGCATGCTCTTTGGTTTCCTTGAATGGTGTGGCTGCAGAACACCAACCCCAGCAACAACCCTAAACACCAGACATTCTTACCATACTACCGGTGAAAAACAAGCCCATCGGACTACGTGAAGATCTCATGACGTAAGGGAGAAACACAGTTTTGGTGCTGCCCTGCTGTATGATCTATTGACATTGCTGAAACAGTCCGCTGGAGAACTGGATTAGCGATCTGTGGATGACCCTGTGTGTGGTTTTGTGACTTTTCTGAAACAGTCCGCTGGAGAACGTGTTTAACGATTTGTGGATAACCCCGTCGTATGATCTAGTGACATTGCTGAAACAGTCCGCCGGAGAACTGGTTTAGTGGGTTACGGATGGAGACAGAAAAACGATGGACTGACAAGACGCTGCAGAGTGGACAAAGAGAACAATTCCGATGAACAAAGCCACGGCACACAACCAACAGAACCAGGGGAACCTGGTGAACTGTTCTTCAGTGTTGTGTGCTGATGCTTCCCCACGACTTGAATGGGGGGGGGGGGGGGGGGGGGGGGGGGAGAGAGAGAGAGAGAGAGAGGAGAGAGAGAGGAGAGAGAGAGAGAAGAGAGAGAGAGAGAGAGACAGACAGACAGACCGAATGAATGAATGAATGAATGAATGATTGATTCTTTAATTGTAAAGGCCACCAGCCCATCACAATAAAACACATAAAGGATCGTCACACATGATCAAGCACGCAAGGGAAAAAAAAGCACAGCTAAATCATACTCATTTGCCAGCGTAAAACAGTATATACAAAACTATTTGAACATACAGAAAATGTAACCAATCGAGACACAATTAGCAATGAAGCAACTAAACACAGTTACTAATGTACACATTATGAATTCAAGTTTCTGATACAGAGAGCTTTGTGAACAAAAAGTGCAACTTCTTTTATCAGTTTTTGGTTTGTGCTTGACATCAACAATATAAACTTAAAAAAAAATGGCTGCCTCCAGAATTTGTGCGGAATAAACGGGCACGAATATCTTCATATATTGGACATCGTCACAACAAAAAGGACAGCAAGAATCAGTATTACGACCAGGTTGAAACTTAAGAAAGTGAGACTTCAAATGGGACACCCCTATTCTAAACCTTGCAAAAGACTTTCTCACAGTTATATTCTTAATTAAAGATACATACTCAGAGCAAATAACATCGCGTTTGAAGAAGGAATACACGTAAAAAAAATCATGAGAAGATAACGAAGATCTCCAGTCCTGCTTAAAACAGTCAATACGACGTTGTTTAAATTCTGCTATAAAAACTTTAACATTTCCAACACCTTGCGACTCCCAAACGATTCCAAATCCATATTTAAACAAAATGTTGCGTGCGCTGCATGCCCAAGTAGAATAATTATGACGCTGCAACTCCAACAACATATTGTAGGCCTTTTTTGAGTACCTTGAATTATCTAATCTTGTCAATCTCAGCGAAAATTTAATACATCTGGAGTACGTAGCTACAAAGAGGGGCACCTTCCAGTTTCCCCGTAAATTAAATGTCTTGGAGACTTATAACTTACACCAAGAAATCGCTTTAAAGCTGTGAGATGTACTCTTTCAATTTGGTCTTGGACTCTGGACAAACCCCAAATTTCTGAACCATAAGTAAGGATAGGCAGAATTTGCGCGTCAAAAAGTTGAAAAACCTTTTGGAGAGAATTCGCCAATAGACCACAATAACTTCATAATTGCTGAAACACCCTTGCTGGCACAGCCAGCTAAGTCTTTCATGGTATGAGAAAATGAAAGTTTGGTGGACATAAGAATACCTAGGTATTTGTACATGTTAACAATTTTCAGTTTATAATCATTAAATACTACTTTTCGCTTTCACCAATAAAACCCCCATTTCGAAACACAACAATATTCGACTTGTCAAGATTCACAACAAGGCCCAAACGCTTTGAGCTTTCACAAAGTATGTGCAGCTGGGTTTGTAGACCAATAACAGTGTCAGAAAATAGAACAACATCGTCTGCAAATAACAAAATAAATAGTTCTATTAGTTCTGGGGCAAGCTGAATGCCATGTCTACCATGTTTGGTAATATCACAAGTAAGCTCATTAATAAAAAGTGAGAACAATACAGGGGAGCACACTTCACCTTGTTTTACTCCTTTAGGACAAAAAAATTCTTCGGTTAGATCTGCTCCTGCGCGCACACGTGCTTTGACAACTCTGTACATGCTTTGCAAGGCATGAAAAATTTTACCATTCAAACCATGCTTGCCTAATACTTTCCACAATTTATCTATGCAAACCGAGTCAAATGCCTTGCGAAAATCAATAAAAGCAACATATAATTTCCTGTGCCTTAAAAGCTGTTTCTGAATCATAGAGAAAAGTGTAAAAATATGATGAGTGGTACTGTGATCTGGTCTAAAGCCAGCTTGTTCCTCACCAATAACATTGTTCATTTCAATCCAGTCAGTAATACGCTTATTTAAAACGTAACTGTACAGCTTGCTACTGATGTCAAGCAAAGAAATTCCCCTGAAATTATCTGGAACAGAGGGGTCACCTTTTTGTGTAATGGTAGTAAAATTGACAATGACACAGCATCTGGAAAAAAGCCCTTGTCAAAAAGATTGTTGAAAAGCTTCGTGAGAAATGGTAAAATCTGTTCAGAACTATATTTGTAAAATTCTCCAATAAGACCATCAGGCCCAGCTGCTTTGTGATACTTCAAGGCACCAATAGCTGAGTGTATCTCGTGAGAAATAATCGGTACATTTAGACATTCACAATCAAGAAATGCAGAATTCCCTAGTTCACCAACAACTTCGTCAGACAAATCGTAAGAATCAACATCATTTACAGAGTTAAATACATTCTTAAAATGATCATACCACTGTTCTTTTGAAACATTTACACCAGTAGCTCCTCTTGCACGCACAGCACGTATAGTGTCCCAAAATTTACGTGGGTTATTGGAACAGTTGTTGAGATTATTAATGATACTATCACGATGCGTTCGCCTTTTATCTGCTAAAAGTTGTTTGTACTGTCTTCTTTTCACAGTAAAAGAGTCTATCTTCCACAAAGTTAGAATATTGACATTTGCGGAGACGTTGCCACAGGAGTCGACGACTTTGTCGACACTCAAGGTCAAACCAAATCCGCAATTTTTCGGCACCCACAGTATATGTGATCAGCATACTCTCACCAGCCTTGCGTAGACAATCATTAAACTGGGAAAGGGCTAGGTTCCCATCAGTGTTTGTCAGATCAGTAGCTACATTTAATTTGTCTTTAATTTCATGTGACTGCATTGAATTTAAAAATATGTCTTTCATGTCATCTTTCCACTTATATGTACATACCTGTGCAGTTTGTTTTGGTAGATGTGCAGTGGAAACAATAGTCAAATCGGCCAAGAATTTAAGCTCAACAACTGTATGTTTTGATTCAATCAGGGGCACTACATTAAAACTCTGGCAAAATGGCAACAGGGTGCGTGAAACAATAAAATAATCTACAACACTTGAGCCATTGGGTGAAGTGTACGTAAAGTGGCCAGGAAACCCACAAGATTTAACACCATTCAAAATACACAGACCAAATTCTTCACAGACATTTAGTAACAGACGACCAAAAGCATTAACGGACAAATCACGAGAAACACGTGCAATTCTCTCATCAACTTCTGGATTATCGTCTGCTGGATCAGTCAGATCTGCCGGATTCTGAGTTGGATCACCAAAGTCGGCTTGTAGGAGCCAGTTCTTGCGTTCAGATCACCACAGATAATGATAGGTAAATCACTATGCTCTCTCATAAGTTCAAGCAGCAGTCCTCTAATAACGAAACACCATTGTAAATGTCAGTCTCTTCATAGTAAGGAAGGTTTCAGGTGGCAAATAACAGCCTATCAACAAACAATCAGTTTCTGTGGCTAGAATATGTTTAGAAAGCTTCAAGGAGACAATGTTATCTATCTCAGTCTCTATTCTTTCAACAGAATGACATAAATTCTTTCTAACCAAAAAACCTACCCCACCTGATAAACGACCGTGAATGTTATCATTGAGCTTAACGCCCGCCGAATCAAAGACTTTATGACATGAGAGCAGTGACTGAGAATTGATTTAGTAAAGGTTTCACACAAAAAAGCAAAATCATATTCATTTATCAAAATGTGAGATCACATTCATCTGTGATGGTCCGTAAGCCTTCAACATTGAATGTCATAAAAGATAAAATTTGTTTTGAATTAGAACTAGTAGAATCACATCGTTCATTCCTGCTAACACAAAGTGATGAGCCTTGACCTAACCCCTATCTTCTACTGCTCTGGCGCAGACTGGCGTCAAGCGTGGACTGACGCCTCAGAGTACGGTTTCTTGTCGTCAGCGAGGATGAGCAACGAGGTTCACAGCTTTGACGTCCGTTTTGTTGGCTGCAAGGACGTCTGTCATCGCTGGTAGTTTTGCTGGTAGTTTTTGTCACAACGTCACTGCCAGAGGAGTGCCGTCTTAATCCACTTCGTCGGTGTGATGACCCAGATGACACGTCACGTGGTTGATCAGCCTGCGGAGCCAGGGAGGAGTGTGAAGAGGCAGGCAGTGAATCTCCCACACGACAGGAAGCAGAACTGGCTGCTGACGGCACAGTGTCGACATGTTCCGCTGCCGCGGGAGACGCCTGGACACCTTCGACACCAAGAACAGCCCCAGTGCTCCAACTGCCTCGAGGACCGTCGTCTGCGTCCTGCGGGTCCACACCCCGACTGCTGGTGACGTCAGTCTCGTCTGGTCTGGAAGCGGTGCCAGGTTCAGAATGGACCAGCTGCCGCAATGGCATCTCCAGAACGAACTGCTCACTCTGCGTACTGCAGCCTTTAGGTGAAGGAAGCGAGGAGGGGGAACGGGACTGTCTTCCTGAGTGTGAAAGATACCTCCCATGCCGGGTCCGGATATCACTGGGAACAGTGTTCTGGGAAGAAACACCAGAGGGCACTTTCATATAGGGACTTGGTTGAGCAGGGCAGGGACGTGGTGTTGGAGAGGCAGGGTGGAGATGGGAAGGACGGACATCGTGAGGGAAAGTACTGCTCTTGCCAAGGGACCCAGACACGACCAGCTTGCCCTTGGAATAGAAGGCATGCAAACCCCGTTGCCTGCAACTGGAAATTTCTTCCCGCTGTTGTATGGTCAGGTCTGCACGAACACGAAGACCTGCCTCTTGCATGTTCATTTTTGCTTTTGTATCACGTAGCACCAGCATCGCGTCTCTTAAACATACACATTTGATCAAAATTTGCCTAGGTTTGCCATTGCCTGTTCTCTGCTCAAACCAAGCCTCTGTGCGTAGTCGATGTCACACGTGTGCCAGTCTCTATCTGGGAAAAAAATTGCGTAATAAACATACAACAGCATCAGACACATCAGTTTGTTCACTTGAATTCTAAGGCATACCATATAACACGACATTAGATTTTATCAGATGTCTGTCTTGTCTTTCTAGTTTGAGCTCCAGCTGTCGTAACGCAGTTTTAAGATCCCCATGCGCTGTCTTTGTATCTTCGATCTCGTGTTTTAGCTCTTCCGTTTGTGAGGAAAATCTTGCTTCAAGAGCCGACAGTCTAGATTGTAGCTGTTCACTTAGCTGTTTTGTTGCACTGCTTACTTCTATGAACTGATTCAGCTTACTTTCTAGAACCTGAGACTGTATGTCTAGCTTGCTTTCGAGAGAGCGTACTGCTTGCTGCATGACATCTGCATCAGTTGGGCCTGGATTGCTTTCTACGTCACCACAACACAAGAGCAGTACAGACAAGCAGAGAAAAACATTTTCACGGCAGCGTTGGCAGGTATTGTCAATCATGTTAATGTATGGCGTAGGGAATGATTCCTGTTCATTCCCTCCTGATGACTTGTTTTATGTGAAACAGATAACAACTCCTGTGCATGCCCCCTCAGCTGAGCCGGTCCCGGAATGATTTCAATGTAGCTACAGCACAGTAGAAAGCATGTCAATAAGAGCACAGTCACAATACGATCAGTTTGACAAACTAGACCGGAATGTGGAGTAGAAATGCACCTCCTCTGCTTTTGTTGTGAATCGAGATTCTTGAGAAGTAAAAATCTTAAAGTCGCAAGTGCAAGAAACTTACGTTGAAGTGCATCAATGTTTTGTAGTACATCAAACACGTTGTAGTACGAACATTGCACACATCACCGCTCAGGTTCAGCTGGTTGTGATTCACTGCAAGAGAGAAGCAACACAGCAGGGAAAGCACAACTGTCAGTGTTCTCACTTCACTGGTTGGCCAGCACAACTTCAGCCTGTGAGTAGGCGCAAACATGGAGTTCACTAAGCGTTTCCGCATGAAATGTTGCCATGTCCAATACAATTGGCCACAGGCGGCTCTCGAAGATAAATTTGACACCGGCATAATCACGACAACACCAGCAATTTAACACACTCAAAAACAACAATTAAAAGAGCCAGCCAATTAATGAACTTTGCCAATTAAGGAGCACAATGTGACAGGCCGTCTTACCCTCAGAATGAGCTCGTGTTCCCCCCCCCCCCCCCCCCCCCCCCCCCCCCCCGACAGACAGACCGAGACAGACAGACCGAGACAGACAGAGAGAGAGAGAGAGAGAGAGAGAGAGAGAGAGAGAGAAGAAGAGAGAGAGAGGTGCTGGAGTTTAACTGAACTGGATTACATTGCTGGAATACAGGCATTCTATGGGGCTCCTGATATTTTTCACCATGGAATTTCATATTGAACGTGTCCGATTTTTTTAATCTTGATTTGTGTTCAGATGTCAGGCATCAGGTCTACTGCAGCAATTCATCAGCCTGATGCGATGATGTGTATAAAGTGTTTCAAGTGTTGGCATATAATTATCATGAACACTCGCTTTGTTTCCATTCAAGTCGTAACGATCTATCAAAGGGTGCGTTTTCATTTTAAGCCAAGGAGAAAGGAAGCAACAGCAAAACGTTGGCCATGTTGGACGTCTTTTGACCATGACATCAGTAGTATAATCAAACGAGTCGGTCGCTCCATGCAAGTCAGATCAGTCCACCCCGTATTGCTGTAAACTCGCTTTTGCAACGATTTTAATAAACAGGTCGGCGCCAGAAGCTTTGGCCTGGTCGACGAGAAGACGTCGGCAAAGCCAAAGAAGTTTTATGTTGAAGTTGTCGACTCAAATTTCTGTGAAACAGGGAAGGCTGTTCTATGTGTGTCATATTACATCAGTGCTTCTTCTCCCTTTCTTTCAGCAGCACACTTCCCTTGACATGGCAGTCCTGGTTACAGACCTACCTGGCAACCCTTCGTGACTGAATGACCCTTGTGGTACATAAACAGTGATTGATTATCCTTAACAGTAGAATTCAGGCACAGTTTTCTGTCCATGTGCTGGGTTTCACTCGCTAAGCAAAAACAGTTTGGTTTGTTTTTTCTTTGATTCATTAAATATGCACAGCATTTTTGAACGTAAATTGAAATTCATACTGTTATTACATTGCATGTAAACCTGTTTTCAACACATTTTTGAGAATAGACCTTTAACACAAGATACAGAAGATAAAGTTACAGCTGTGAAACCACAGCTCGGTCAGTGATAGCTTTTGCTGTTCCAGATCATGAAAACCTGATTGAAGATTGTACAGATGCAGAGAATGTAAATATGTTTGTTCACGACCACCCATGTTATTTTGCACGAAAACCCCCTTTTCACATCCAAATCACGTCCATCTCATGTCAGTTTTGGCCAAAATTAACACTGGTTTAAAACAAAATTAACACCCCAAAACTTCTAAATATTGACGTTATTAACACATTAAAACGGGGGCTACGTGCTAGATAAGATCTGGTGATCGTGAACGAAGATATTCACATTCTCTTACAGGGACATGTATATGGCTTAACCGTCTCATCTAGACCGCCTTCAACCAATATTGATTGCCCGGACCGCTTTGCACGGCCTGCTGCCGGTATGACATCATATTTGGCCGTCCCAGCCAGATCTCATTATTCAGCGAGCGACCTGCCCGTGAGGACGTGTTTAGTTCGCTGTTGCTTAAAGCCGACCGCCAAAAGATAGAGTTTAAATCTTTTAGAAATGAAGCAACAAAAACGTGAAATGATGTTTAATCGCAATATGGAGGTGTTCTGGAACTACTTTTAAGTTTTTGAAGCAGAACAAGGAAAGGAATGCACAGTGAAATGTGGAATGAGTGGTTGAAAACAAAGATTGGAATTTGCCCTTCCTATGCGCGGAGACTGAGAGAGATATTTCGTTGTTATCTCCATACATTTCTAAATTCAGCACTGTTGGACTGTCTTTCTATGAAGTCTTTAACATGAAAAAAGAGCTTAAAACCACGTTTGAAAGCAGTGAGGAGATCAGACGCTATTGGTTGAGAAGGCGCCGTCAATTTTTCCCGACTGCGAACAACAACAACAATCCCAGTAAAAATGGTGGAACTAATCAATAATACCAGTCAGTTCACTCGCCACCACATGCAGTGGCTGCCGCGGGTTGAGGAGGCGCTGGCTGAGAAGACTAATTGACGTGTCATTTTGTTTCTGTTCTTATCCAAAATTTCACAAACTCGCGATTTCTTTCAATGAGTTATACAGCAAACGAAAACTCATTCTGAAATACATGCAATCCAACTCCAACTGTAAAGCATTCTGGCATGATACGGGTGGGTAAATTGATAGCAATCTTGCAAACCTGCAAACAACTTGCTGCTATGACGCGGCTCTAAATATAGTAACGATCATGCATGTACGGCTTCAAAAATAGTAAATGACGCGGCTCTAAATATAGTAACGATCATGCATGTACGGTTTGCTGCCCTATGACATTTGCGCCTGCCCTGCTTCGGCTGTGTTATTGTTTGTGCTTCGCCCTGCTTTAATGTTCTGCTTCAACGCCCTGCTACCTGCTTCAGGCTGCCTTTTCAGACAGCCGCCAATAGAACTGAAACAGATCCTGCGATTATTGATTCAGGATTCTGCTAAGTGCTTTGGTGGCTGTTTGTTTGTTGTTGTTTTGTTCTTTGTTTGTATTTGTTTGTTGTTTGTTTGTGTGTGTTTGTGTGTGTATGTGTGTGAGAAAGAGCGTTCTGCCCTACAAAGCAATGCAGTAATCCAGGTCAAAAAGACCTGCTATTGATTAACATAATTAATTAAACCACACACGCCCCACCCCCTGCCCACGCACGCACACATATATATAAAACCCTAATGACTCACAGCGCGCTCTTCTACTTCTAATACCATTAATAAATCAAACAAACAACTGGCTTTCCTTCTGATTAGTTATTTTTACATCTAATGAATTTATAGGCCCATTAATTAATTCTTTAAATTCACTGTTTTTTCCAACTGAGATTAATCGATAATCGCAAAACCCCGCCCTAGTTGATGGCATAACCTTTAGAACTGTAGACGGGTAGCCATCAAACAAATTAGTATCTGTTCTTAACTGTTGTAAATGGACATACAACATTGGGTTCACAAGAAAATCAGAAGGTTTATTACCTTCAAATTGCCAGACATCTTCTCTTGTAACCAAATCTATAAGTTCTATCGCTACCGTGGAAGCCTAAGATTCTTGCAAGCCCCTTAGGAAAAGTGTACTCTCTTCTTTCTTCTAGTGGGAAATGTATAGTAATTCTGAGGTTTGCTTCGTTAATTTTCAACAATATACCATATTCGCTAAGTACTTCTTTTAAAGAACAAAAGTTGTAGTAACCATAGGTATTTGCACATTAGTTATTTGATTGCCCGCCCCGTTACTAATATTGATCCGGTTATTTTGGGCTTCTCAGATATGTTAGCCCACATAACTTTAAAGCCAATTTCTTTAAGGGCAATCCTACAACTCCACGCCAATTAACAATTGGATGCGTTAAGAACACACGCTCATTTTGCTTGGTTATATAGATGTACATCTTTTTTATAACTATTTAAAAAACTAATTTAAAAAATGGTAGCCTTTGAATATATTGAACATGCTTCTTACAATGTAGGAGCGTTTTATAACCCAAATCTTGGACTTCACAATTTAACCATTGCAGTAAATGGATCATACGGCTTCCAAGTTAGACTTGTAAACCTGCTAACTAGATATTTAAATCCGCCAATAAAGAGTGACAAAGTACCATCAGCATGGACATCCCACCCCATGGCTTTTTTCCAGAATCAGTTAAATTTTGCCGTTTACTGCGCAACTACTGGCTGCAGTGTTTCATATGCAGACCATTTAAACCACCCTAATCTTTTAGTAAGGTCAGTATATAACTTTCATGTTTATTACCAGTACAGACGAATACTAACTGAACTACAAGTAGTTCTCCCTAACGACAACGCTTTTTATCCATTCAACAGCCCAATGAACAATAATGCATATGAAAGAATCTGCAACGAATTTAACATTGATCCTTCAACTGATTTAGGCAAAAGTTAGACCGCAATCATGGGTTAGGCACATTGTATTTGTGGGGTGCAAAAAGAGAATATACTTATGACTACTGGCCCGGCCACACCTCTTTTCACCAAAAAGCACAAGTTGATTGGGATCAATAGAACAAAAACACCCCTAATGCCTGGACAACATTTATCTTAGATAAAAGTAAAGGCCTAACAATGCCAGGCGTGCAAAGACTTAATGACTCCATAAGGACATACGTTTGGTGTGTATTAGGAGCGCAAGCACAGACCAAGTCTAGCATATTTGATCAGTCTACAGGCTTTGATGCCAGAAAACAATTTCTAGCTAATTTAGAAGATGCTATTAACTCTGCTGTTGATTTGCCTGCCAGCATACAGAGGTATCAAGACGTTCTTGCACATGCTAGGTCAAAGGTTGACTTTGTTGTAGGGCATGGATTATACATGCTACCCTCTGACCTTAGACTGCAGATTGGCATGATACAGAATTATAATAATGAAATCCTCATAGCCGGATACGACCAAGACTTAGGGCACAATAAATGGTTAAACACAGGCCCGCCCCATCCATTTTAAAAAAGTACCTAGCCCTGAAGAAAGCGATCCAGTTATAAACACCCCAGAAAGCGATCCACCACCAGTTATAAACACCCCACAGCCAGAAAGCAACCCAGAAAGCACGCCACCTGTTGATCTACCTTACACTGACAGCCACACCAGAGAAAAGACAGCCCTTGTTGTGTTTTTAACTTTTACTGGATTAGCCGTACTTTATTTTACTAAAAATTAATCCAGCAGCTAGCACTCCTAGCGTCCACAGATGGTCAGCCATATAACCAGCAACTTTACCTATAGTAGACAAAACCCAACAACACTGCCTATTATGCCAGGCAGGGCATCAAGCGCTTTAGCGGCTAACTTCTTTAATAGGTTTGCTAGATGATGCAATTGTTTTCTAATCCAACTTTTACTAGGCTGAGATGTTGGAGGGGCTACTGGCCCTGTTGTCGCACCACCCGTTAAAGCATAAACGAGTGTAGAGATAGCAAACCCAACAGCCGTTAATATACTAACTATTGTAATCCCCTCTTCTCTAAACAGAATCCTTATTCTTGCTGCTAACGTAGTGTTTTCATGAGTATTTTGTTTATAACTTCTCTGATTCTGGTTATTTGTGATTCTAGATTTCCTCTGAGAATAGAAATCGCGTTTAAATGCCCTTCCCCTTTTCCCATTAAAACCTGTATTTTCTGCTGTATTCTAGCCTTTTCTTCTTGCCCTAAATTGTCATCATCTGCATCAGCGAGTTTATTTTTTTCTTCTTCTATCTCTCTATCTAGCTTACTAAGTTCTGCTGTGTTGCGCATTAGTTCTTCTCTTATTGTCGTAAAAGCAGCTGTAAGGCCGCGGATGTCGAGCTCAGGCAATGGAGATCATCAATTGTTGCTAATGTTTCTCTGACCGTCTCCTCACTTAAACTCGTTTCAATTTCTGCTATTAGTTCATCTGCTTCTTGACTTAAATCTTGAAGAGGTATGTATTGTATTTTAGATTGTGTTGGCAACCTCCGCCCCAAGTTCTGTAAACGACTAACGCTTCGGCTCTAAGCTCTAAAAGGTATTAATTGTTCTGCCTTAGCAATAGGGAGTTTTCGCCTTATTGTGCTTAGTTTTAAAAACTTGTTTGGGTTTTGCGTTGAAGTAACCTTTGCGCGCTCTCCAGCACCAGTTCTTATATACAAATGCCCGCCATCTTCCTCAAAATCGTTAGGATCAACTACTTCTGGCAGCTCTCGCCCTATGCTTCTATAGAATGATTGAATTCTTTCTCGCAATAGTTCTTGACGTTGTCTAGGTAGTAAAGAACCTGCTCCTTCAATTTCTTCTTGCAATGAAGGTCCCAGTTCTGTTTCATCTTCTTCTTCACAGGATCAATCGGGTCAAAATCTTCATCCATATTTTTTATTTATATTCTTTTTTGTTTTATAAAAAATGAACTCATACGGTTGTGACCTCGATCCATACAGAAAAGAGAAGGAACCCCATGGCGTAAAAGGTATAAGGCAAACTGTAATTAGTGTAAATACTCCATCAACAGTTCAGCCTGAACAAACTTTAATAGTAAAGTTCCCGGATCTTGGCGCTGGCGATGTTATAATGCCGGGCACTGCTAAACTATCATTCAAAATAAATATTAAATCGACGATCTTAATGCTACTGTTGTTGCTAATTTAGGCAGGCAATCGTTAAACATATAGTAATTAAACTGGAGGCAGAGAAGTATTTGTACTAAGCGAGGCAGACATTTTTGCCCTCTATTCTGATCTATGGCTGCCTAAAAAAGAAAGAAAAGAGAAAGTTTATCAGGGAATACAAAGTCCAAACGGTCTCAAGCACAGGCTTAAAGCGGAGATGCAAAGAATGATGTTAAAGATGAGGCAGTAGCAGAAGCATTTGGCAACAGATTCTGCATCCCTCTAGATTTTGAGCTGTTAAAGACGCATATGCCATATTATCAAGGTGCGCTAAAAGAAAAACTTACTTATGATCTAACATTTAATCCTAGCGATTCTGTTGTTCTGTCTGATGATCCTTTAGCTAAATACATAGTTAGCGACATTTCTCTTGAGTTTGATGTTGTTACTAACCCTGAACTGGCCAGAACAATCTTAACCCAGTATAAAAATAAAACAGTTATTTATTATGAAAGAGTTATACACGCCATTACAGAAAAAAAAAACAAGCGAGACACTCTCTGGAACATACATCTAAATCAGTCTTTGAAGTCTTTAAAAGGAATTTTGTTCTTGTTTACTGAAGGAACAACTCCTTTTCAGAGAGAATCAGAAGCGTTTTATAATCCAAAAATTGAGAAGGTTGACTGTGTAATAAATGGCAAGTCCGATCAGTTGTGTTCGGGCCGCGGACTTTTACCTCACCAACACTTTTATGAAATAAGAAAGGTGTTTGCTGGAGGTAGGCAAAGGGATCCTGCAGTTGATCGTGTATGTAAAAAACTTCGCCTTTATGATGTAAGACTTGAAGACTACTTAATAAGTAAATATGGGCTGTGGTTAGATTTTAGATCCACATTTGACAACAGATTGTTTGGAAGTGGAGAAAGGATAGGACAAGATGGTATACAAATAAATATTCGCAAGAAAGCAGACGGAAACGCGCCAATACAAATGCATGTTTTTATGGTTTGTGATGCTCAGTTAAACATTGAAGAAAACAGACTAAAGATGTGGCTTATTAAAATGCAGAAGAAATATTCTAATAAAAACAGATGGATAGCTTGAAGTTTCTGCCTAAAGATCCGCACTGTTCTCTTATCTGTGGGATTACTGGATGTGGGAAAACTGTATTCGTACTTGATTTGTTACAAACAATCTACAGGTTTCATTACGAGCACATTGTTATATTCTGCACAACCATTAAGCACAACAAGTCTTACAAAGAAAGGAAGTTTATTTGGACAGACGATAATATATTTCTAGTTGATCCTAGCGACAAACTGAGCGACTGTTTAGAACATTACTATAGACTATTTGAGGGAACTGAAACACTGTTTATTATTGATGACTGTTCAGCTGAACGAAACATTGTTAAAAAAAGAAAAGCTCTTTCAAAGCTAGCCTTTAGTGGACGTCACGCCCTAGTTTCTGTGTGGCTCTTAACTCAAAAATATAATGCAGTCTTAAAAGACTTTCGATCGCAGTTAAAATCGGTTGTATTATTTTACACTAAGGACAAAGATAGTTTTGAAGAATGTTTAAGTGAAATTTATATAATAAGGGACAAAGATGAGTTAAAAAAATAAAAGAGCGGTTAGAAAAATCTAAACACGCTAAGCTATGCTTACGGACTGACCCTCCAGTTCAATACGTTTGTTTATTGTAGATTGTTTATTATTTACTGTTTATAACAATTTGTTTATTATAATTTGTTTATTATAAAAAAGAATGTCTCGGGGCCAAAATCAAAAGCAGAGCTAGCTCCTAAATGCACTGCAGTAGAGCTAAAAGACCTAGGAGACACAACTGAGTTTGATCTAATAGGAGTGCCAGGAAATGTTTATGGATTTGAGTACACAGATGACGGGGTTTACAAACGAACAGAAATTGAAGACAAAAAACGACAGCAACATCCTACCCTAGAAGAGATAAGAAATTTAAGAGCAAACGATTTTGGCAAACACGAATACAAACTTTATAAAGAGAGAATGCTTGGATGTTACTTCCTGAAATTGCTTGGAATTTAAAGTTTGAACTACGAAACCCCAATGTATACTTTGATAAGAAAAACAATTTTAGAAAGGCTTTGAATGAAGGGCCCATTTTTGTTAGCCTGGTCCCAGGAACACAACAGAAGAAACAGATTGAAATAGCTTGGCAGGGCTCTGAATATAATGCTACAGAGAAAGAAGTCCTTAGCTGAAGTGGGGAGCGACACCGTCGGCTTACAATTTACCCCCAAAACTAGAATCACTACCTAGGCAAATGAAGATGCTTTTTCGCTTATTTATTACTCCGAGGGAGGGCGATCCTAGTTTGCCAGAACATACGCTAATCAGAGGCATACAAATAAAGGCTGAAAACTTGGATGCTCCTCTTAAGTTCGGTATTGCAATTACTAAAAACGGAGGCAAAATAAACACCCATGTATCATCTGACAAGGTTACTGTGATGGTTGACAAAGACAAACTAACAGTACTCGACTTTATTCTCATTAAGTATGTTGATTTTATTGCGTTTTACTCTGTTGATGAAGTGCTGCCAGAAGGATTACTAAGAAGATATTTACAAGATTAATTAATAAAAATAATCTTATTTAAAAAATGGAGGTTCAACAGTTTAGGTTAGAGCAAATAACTGAACTTCAAAAGGAAATAGAAGGCGACTTGGATAAGTATAGAGTTACTAGAAAGAAATATGCTAAAGCTTTAAATACTCTTTCTTATGTAATTACTGGCTCATCAGCTGTAGCTAGCGTAAGTGCTGGGTCTGGCATTGCTGTTTTAGCTACTGGGGTTGGTGCGCCAGCCTCTTTAGCATTAGGAGGCCTTGGTTTAGGGTTAGGCGCCATGTCTATGGTTGTAAGTGCTGTTTTAAAAAAAATAACTCCTAAATTACAAAAGCACACCGCCATTGTAGCCCTAGCATCAGCAAAACTTTGCTCATTAAGATTAAGAATAAGCAAATCATTACAGGATGAAAACATTACGGACGAAGAATTTCAGAAGCTTATGGCTGACGGTGATGATTATAGACGACAGAAAAATTGAACTTCAAAAGGAGTGGAGAAAGACTTTTACTTCACGACAGGTAGACACTGATGCAATTAAACAAAACATTTAAAAACAAACACATGATCAGTTAAACCCAAAATAGAGCAAAAAAAAATAAGTTTAACAAATAAATAAGTTTAACAAAAAATAAACACTATTTTTTTGTTAACTAACTGTGTTTGGCGGGACAACTTGCAGCTCTTCACGAACAAAGGATCTTTTAGGGCAGGCTTTTTAGCAGAAAGAGTTTCTCTTAAATAATATACGGGGGTCTGTTTTCATAATTCTTTCAACTTCATACACATCTACGCTCCATATAGGATCCGTGGCTCTAATTCTAACATCACCTTCTGCCTCTCCAGAGCATACAAGTATCTTACTTTTAGTCCAAACGGCAAGAAGTTTTGAGCCCCTGCCCATCTTCAGTAATGCTATTTTTTTTAAACTTAATTGCGTTTACTGGTTTAAGGCCTGTTGCTTTAAATTCTTCATTGTTCATGGCGCGTAAGACTGCTGGCAACCTCCTAACCCATTCTGTGTTGCGCGTTCTGTACTTCGTAGTGTCCATAATTTCTCTGTGATATTGATAGGTAAACAGGCGTTCAGCTAGATTCTTATTAAAGTTTTCTACTAGGGCTTGTGATCGATGGTTGCCTGGATCCCTCTCCTAACTGTAACATGATGTTTTAAAAACAGCTGGTTGGCAGAACCTTTAAACTCTTTTCCATCATCAACTTGAACCATCCTAGGATACTTTAATGGACCTCGCATGTATATTTGTTGTAAAGCCACAGCCACAGCAGTTGAGCTTTTATCCGTTAAAGGTTCGCGTCTTGTATCTTGAAGCCATGTCAACAACTGTCAGAGCATACTTAAACTTTTTTCTTCTAACTTTATCATGTGGAAGATACAGCAAGTCCATCTGGTGGGTGTCATTTGGAACTGAGTTAACAAATCTAGGCCTTATTATTCTTTTTGGGGCAGGCAGATATATTTGCCAAATTGCTTGTTTTGAAAGCCAGTCTTCGCATCCGATTCAGACACTCTAGCAGCTTTACTCAGTTTTTCAATAGCAGTCTTTCCTTTCCAATACCCCTTAGGAGAATAATATATTTTGTGCTTATCCATAAGAAGGGCTGTTTTTTAATTGGATTTTAAATTGTTTGTGCAAGAATATAGATTGCTCCCATAGCACACCACAATAAAACCAATTTCTGCTATTTTCTGTTCTTCTGATGGTTCATAAAAGTCAGACAGTTCTGGAGGCGGCGATGTTAGAAACTCTTTCCTGTCACTAAGTAATACTCATTCATTGCCTCATCAACGTCTGTAAATGTGTGCTCTGCATGCCCCTGTTCCCTTAACTTTTTATTAATAAAGTCTAAGTGAGCAATCCTCCTTTTCTCATAAGCGTCGCTTGCTTTGGCTAAATCTTCTATTGCTTTGTTATGGCGTTCTCTTTCTTCATCAGACCTCAATTTACTAAACATATAATTGCTTCCAGAGAAGGCCAAAGCATTAACAATAGCTCCCCCTACCATCATAACTACTCCTGCCATCTTTTTATAAATTAATATTTTCTTATGAATTAATCTTTCTATGAACTAATATTTTCTGGGATAATTCCCTGTGTAATAAGAAAGTCTTTTGGCGCAATTCCTGTTCTCTTAACTTTTTATTAATGGCGTCTAAGTGGGCAATTCGTCTTTTCTCGTAAGCGCCTCTCAACTTAGCTAAATCTTCTATTGCCTTGTTATGACGTTCTCTTTCTTCATCGACCTCAATTTACTAAACATATAATTGCTTCCAGAGAAGGCCGAAGCGTTAACAATAGCTCCTCCTACTATCAGGTCCAATCCAGACATCTTTTTATAAATTAATATTTTCTAAATTAATCTTTCTATGAACTAATATTTTCTGGGATAATCCCCTGTGCAACAAGAAGTCTTTTGACGCAATCCCTGCAGTAATTACAACTATAACCTTAACAATGTCCTCAATGTCTAACCTTCCTAAATCCGCCGGCTTCATTTTAAACATGTTTTTTGCTAACACGCTATAGCCTATACTAAGACCGCCAATCACAGCAGAGTGGTAAATCGTATTGATAATCTTTTTTTCACTCATCTTTTTATTAACTAAAAAAATAATTAAAATAATCATAATACGAAAGGCTGTCTATGTGCTTTTTAATCTGATAATCTTTTGTTGTTAAAGCTAAAAATAAAGTTGCAACTAGTTTTGGCGAATCTTCTATCTTTCCCATGTTGGGCGGTTTTTATTCCTAACAAGCATTTTGCAAGGGTTGAATAGACTATAACGCCGGCGATAGGCACTGCATAATTAACCAACGTTAAACTCATGGTTTTAAAAAGTATTATATTATTTTTTATTGTTTTAAAAATGGATTGTGACGAACTATTAAAGTGTGAGGAGCAAGCAGGCTACTCAACAGACAACTGTCATAAAGAAAGATTATATTCTCTAGCCGCTTGTGGAAAAACTAGACAGTATTTAGGTGTTGAACTAAGTATTGAACAGATTCACAACTACCTACATCAGACATTGAGAAGTACTACGCTAGGTACGAAGCACAGCTAGGGTCGAAAATGGTTAGATCAGTGGGCCAGACAATGATTAGTTTATATGCTAAGTTAGTAAGTAAGATAGCGCCGGTTGATTCAGAAGAAGATTTAAAATACGACTTATCACAAGATCCGGTTTTAAACAAGTCACTAGAAACTCTTGCATGTGACATGTATTACAGATTTGGGACGATGTTATGTCCATTTATCATGGATAATTACTTTTAATCATATTAATTTTGATCATATTAAATTTAATCGCAATAAAAAAAATGAGCGATCAGGAGAAGAAGATTGCAACCCCGCAGGACAGTCCGCAGGGCCCTCCGAAGGAGCAGAATGCACCCCAAGTGAATGTGCCACAAGTGAGTAACGTTACTAAAACTAAAAATCCTGGGCGTATTGAGGCCGGGCGTAAACTAGCTGAATGGAACAGACTGCAAAAAGCAAACCAATCAGCAAAACAAAAATTGTTAGATAGTAATACAACATCACCGCCAGCACCAACAGCTCAATTAACAACAACACAATCGCAAACAAACGATAAGATGTATTATTATGTATTTCCTGCTGTTGTTGTTGGTGGGTGAGTTTTAGCATACAAATGTCTAACGCCATACTTAGCAGCAAAGTCGCAAACCCCCACAACCCCAGTAAAAGAAAAGACCCAGCTTCTGCAAAAAAAGCGCAACCTCCTGCAGTAGATCCATTTTCAATGGAATAGTTTTTAAGAACTAAATAAAGTACAAGTTAAGAACTAGATAAGTACAAGTTAAGTTAGTTATCAAAGTACTTTTAAAGTTAAGTGCAAGTAAATTACAAGTCAAGTGCAAAAAAATATAAGTTCTTGTTAAGTGCTAGTTAGGTTCTTAAGTTTAGTTCTTAAGTAAGTACTAGTTAGGTTCTTAAATAAGTTCTTGTTAAGTTCTTAAGTAAGTACAAGCCAAGTCTGTCAAGTTAATCTTTTAAAGTTCTCCAATGCCCTACAGCATATGAAAACTCAGGATTGACGTAAGTTCTCTTGTTATTGTTAGAGACTAGTGATTTTTTGTTAACAGCATTTGTGTTTACTTGATGAAGAGTAGAGCGCAGATTAACATTTGTGTGATGAAATACTTTGTTTTCAAAGAGAGCTTGCTTGTAGTTATCGTGAGATATATTTTTTTGACAACTTCTTTACTTATGCCTTTAGCCTTCTTCATTACAGAAGTCTGGCTGGCAACGCTATACATCTTTGACCGCAAACCAACATATTCTTTTATAACTGTTCCATTAAGTCATCCTTCATCTTTCCAATCACTTTCTTGTTCACAGTTGAATGTAAAGGACTGTCTTTAGGATAGTCGCATGTGTCGTACATCCATCAGCTCCTTTAGCCACTTCTGTTTCTAAATCCTTATAGAAGTCTTCTGTTGGGACGTCTAGAATAAAACTATCAGTGTCTGTATAAAGAACTCTTGCTTTCTGGGTACCGCGTTTAAAGTAGTCGTACAGAAATTCTAAACATCAATAACTTTGACAACTCTAATACAGTAAAGCCGATAAACACCGGCTTGTCTAGCTTAACATCCTTTTTCTTCATCATAATGCCAACTAGGCTGTCGTTAAATCTTCTAAAGTCTTGATAGTTAGGTTTAGAGGCAAACTTAATTGCTTGGTTTTCTTTTGTAACTAATTTCACATCTTTACGTTTGTGTACGTTCTCCATGGTTTTACCAAAACAGCTGTTGTTCACAGTTTAAAGAAGTCTTTTTCTGAAGCATCAGCGGCTTGGGTTCTAAGATCTGTATTCTTCTTGATGTATGGCCTCATAAAAGGCTCTTGATCAAAAGCAATGATTCTATGAACAGCTGTCAACTTTAGTCCATGCTTTAAGTAAAAATGTAGGAGTCTGTAATGGCACACATATTTAGTCTTGTGCCTAAGATTGGGAACAAGTTTAGGCGGTTCGGTAGGACTCATTTTTAACCTTTCTGCGGCTAGGGGGTAATCGTTGTGGAGATCGTGCAGTTCATAACGGTATTCTAAATCTACCTCCAAGATTAAGTCCTATTGGATTATCAGGCGTAAGCTGTGACAACATACTTAACACAGTGTTAACATCATGAGGCCCTTTTATCATTGTAAACTTTCTCAGTGAAGCGGTTGACTCATGGCCCATCCATACAGATTGTTGGCGTCTAAGTACATTAGATAGTTGGATGGTTTAGTGGGATCATAGTCGTCTAAATACTTGTTGTTGGCTTTGCAGTAAGGATGTGAGGCCATGCTAATACCTCCCTCAGCCCATCTTCAATCATCTGGAGTGTGGGTAGATCAGAAATTAAGTCAATCTGAATGTTTTGTAGACTTTAAGAAAGCATCCCAAGAAAGGCCTGGGGCAGAGATGTAATGTGATGAGTCTAAGCTGTAATGTTTCATGCATGTAGTTCTGTAGTTCTGAAAGACGTCTGCTAAATAAACACACGTCAGCCAATAAATATTGATCATGATAGTCACCCATTGTTTCACAGTGTAATTCTGTCCAGGCTTTCTGTGCGTATTCATAGTCAGCATCAGATATGTCTTTGCCTCTAAGACTAGAAAAGAAAGCGCCTTTAGGAGGAAGTGAGTCTTCATCAAACCTGTCCCACGAGTTCATGTGTTCATAAGGATAGACTCCTTTACGCACTAAAGATGGGTCAAAGTATTGTTTAGTGATTGGATAGTCTTGTAGAGATCCTGCTAACTTATCTAAACTCCCCATCAGATGTTTGGCAGAGTCATAGAAGGATAAACAGTCAAGAGTAAAAGTCATGTACTTTTCTGAAGATTGTGCAATGCAGGTAACCCTCTTATATTCAGAAGTCACTGCTTGCATGATGAAATGAGAATCGTAACCTCGTAAGTTATGAAAGAAGATAGGCAGTTTCCATGTCTTAGGGTCAACTTTAAGTTGAAGATTACAATGTTGTGCGCGGCCCCTCTAAACTTTCCGCTAATGTGATCGTGGTCTCTCACTGTGTCACCTAATAATTCTCTGTTACATATCCAACAGTGTGTAGATGAGTCATAACGTTCTTGGGTCTTCAGGAGTCATAACAATGCCTGAAAGATTTAGTTGGTTGGATAACTGATTGCGAAGTTGTTTCATCTGCTCTAAGAATTTACTAGCTGCGTTGGGGCTTCTATAAATCTCTGGACGTGTGTGTACCCCATCTGACCAAACAACAATAAACGCATAAGAACAGATCTGATGGTGGGTTAATAAGGTTGTTTTTGTTCTTGCTGTTGTGGGCCATAGTACTGCGGCAAGATTGATTCAAAGTCAGCATAAACTACGTATGGGCTCATCTGCATTTTGTGTATATTCTTAAAACTAACTTTAGACCCTGGTTTGGGTGTGTGGAGTTTGGTTCGCAGTCTACAAAACTTTTACAACGAGTTCTATGACTGCAGCTGTTTCTATAGTTGGGATTCTAACCAAACATCTTCTACAAAGCTCTGTTTAGCAGGATGCTTTGTAGTATAGGCTAATAGTCTGCTTATTGTTCTAATTAATACATAATGGCTCTTAGGCCGTCTGTAAACAGGATCAAGTCTACATGTTTGTTAAGTGGTTCGCCTAAAGTAGGAAGAGAACAGGGAAACCTTCATTCTGGGCCACCTTCGCCCTCAACCAGTTTCGGGCGAAAGTGACCCAGAATAAAGGTTTCCCTGTTCTCTGACAAGTAAGACTTCAATAACCAAAAAATAACGATTATCTACAAACAAACATACTGTGTAGGGTTATCTGTTTTTAATACTAATTTACTAAACTTTCAGACTTTAATTTTGTTTAATCCGTGTTTTTCCTGGTCATTTTCAATAATATCATTTTCGCGCAAACATTCATCAAATGAGTCTCTGTCTTTCATATGAAATAGAACTACAGTCTTTAACTGTTCTCTAAAGTCTTTTAAAACCGAGTTATATTTTTGACATAAAATCCACACACTTATTCCAGCATGTCTTCCGCTGAAAGCTAGTTTCGACAAAGTGTTTCTCTTTTAACTATGTCTCTTTCTGCTGAACAGTCATCTATAATAAATAGTGTCTGCGTTCCTTCAAACAGTCTATAAAACTGTTCTAAACACTCACTCAGTTTATTGCTGGGTCAACTAAATATATGTCATCATCTGTCCATATAAACCTTCATATCATGATATGCTTTGTTCCATTTAAGTGTTGGACAGAAAACCACAATATGATTAAAAATTATAACGATAAACTGTTTGTAACAGTCGAGGATAAATATTGTTTTTCCACAACCAGTCTGCCCACAAATCAATGAGCAATGAGGAGTTTTTGTCATAAAGTTTAACTGCTCCATAGTTTTATAACAGAGTTTAATCTAATCCAGTTATTATTTTTATCATACTCTCCGTCAAAACTTGTTCAGTATAATAAAACCCTACGAGGCCTAAATGTGTAAGATTAATCCAATTCAGTTCTGTAAGATTGTTTCTATTTAAGTCAACAGTGATTTTGTTGCTTGTTGTTATGATCTTAATATCCTCACCATTGTGAAGAACGACGACAACAACGTAAGGCGTTTAACGTCTAAGTTTTGCCAGCTAATATTAATTCCTTTTATAAGGTCATCACTAACGCCCACAACCCCATCCCTCTCCACATCTTTAAAGACAGAAATTTCAAATATCATTGTGAACGTGTCTCCTAATTTTCTGCTTGGAAAGAACTGTAATTTTGTAGAAGCTTTTTTTACAACTGTTTCTTTTCTGTGGAGGATGTACTGTTTTTTCCCATACGGCGTTATTTCAATTTCTTTCCGACTATTGTCGTCCGGCATAAGACTTACATGTAAAGGGCCAGAGTTGAATGCTTTTCTGAAACTTTTTGACGGCTAAAATATGTAAATGGGCTTATGAATTCAAATTTTATTTCCCATTCTAAAATATGGTTCTAAGTGCCATTGAGGTCAGGTTTTCGAACTATTTTATATTCATACTGGCCAACATTATTTGCCTCTAGATTGCGCAGCTGTTCTAGTTTAGGAAACTTTTTACTGTCGCTAACCTCTTTGCGTTTATAAATCACCATCTTTAGTGACTCAAACCCATACAAAGTGCCTATCTCACGTTCTGTTCAAGTCTGCAACGTCTGCAAGGTCTTTTAATTCTATGTTTAACACCTCACAGGCGCTAATGTAACTCCTGGTTCTTCTGGCCCACGCGACATTATTTTTTAGTAGCGTATTATTTTTATTTCCAAAACAATGTGCAGGTTATCACTTTTTAAAACACTTTCCCCGTTTTGTCTTTGATTTTTATATTAAATGATCCAACCCTCCCACAAACTAATCTTTTAAACTGTAAATTAGGGAATTGTAAATTTCATAATCGCAATATGCAGCTTTCCCTGACGGAAGAGCTCTTAAAACAGTTGAGGGCCTTCCATCATATAAGTTTTCATCAGTGCTCAGCTCATCCAAATGAACATAGAGTAATGAAAGTAATGCAAGATCGAGCGGACTTTCCCCTCAAACGTAGTTTCATCTGGCGAAACACTAAAACTATGAGTGGGTAGATTGCTAGTTTGTAAAGCCTAGCATTTTAGCTAGCTCTTTATCAAAATCGTATTTTGCTTCTTCAGGTTTGAATGTTAATATTGTTTTTAGATTTGCATTGTTAAGTTTAAGAGTAATGTCTAAGTACTCATTTGCTTCTTTTAGTGAGCAAAACCCGTAATAACCATCAGGTATTGTTAACTGTTTAACGTCGTTTGTTCTCCTTTCATATTTTGTAATCTTATTATTCCCCTTGGCTTCAGTTATATTAAACCATACGACTTTGTAAAATATTTCATGGAGCGCGAACCGTTTGGCCCCGCAATTGTTATCAATAGCATGTTCTAAAAACGAAGGACGGTCTTGAGTTGTTATTGTTACAAACATTTTTTAAAACAATTAAAAATGAGTGCTTTCAATATACTGATGCAAAATATTCTGTGGGGCCGCACTACAATCCTAAAAATATAGCAACTGATACTCTTGACATTGCTGTGACCCAGACTGCCCTTTTCATAAAAAGGTGAGTACTCCATTGAAGAGCTATCTAACCCCCCTATTGAAAAAGAGCACATACCAGAAAGCGTGGTTAGTCCATCCGTTGCAGTTTTAATCAGAACCAGTTAAACTTTGCTGTGTTTTGTGCATCAACTGGGTGTGGAGTGTCGTATGCTAATCTTTTAACTCATCCTGATCCTTTGGTGAGGTCAGTGTACAGATTTCATTTTTATTACACCTTCAGACGTATTTTGACTGAACTGCAAGCGCCATTACCGAATGACAAATCGTTTAATCCATTCAGCAACAGAATAGACATGAAGGCTTTTGAAAGGATTTGTAACGAATTCAATATTAACATCAAGACAAGACTTTAGAACAAAAGTTGGATCTTGATCATGGCATAGGCACCCCTTATTTCGGGGGCACGCACAGAAAGTATAAATATGTCTTGAAACCTCCTTTCAAATTGTTCAGCCCTGGTCCATAGAGCAAGAGCATAAAACAGCATGGACAACATTTATCTTAGACACTTCTAAGGGCCTAACTAGAGCGGGAATAGAACGAATAAACGACTCTATTCGTACTTACGTTTGGTGTTTGCTAGGTTCGCAAGCACAGGCAAGATCGAGCATAACTGATCTTTCTACTGCTTTGATGCACAAAAACAATACTTAGCAAATTTAGAGGACGCCATTAATTCTACAGTTGATTTACCTTCAAGTTTCAAAGGTACCAACATGTTTTACAATACGCAAGATCGAAAGTAGACTTTGCTGTTGGCACTGGTTTATACATGCTGCCTTCTGACCTCAGACTCCAGATAGGTACAATAAATAAACTATAATAATGAATTCTTATAGCAGGCAATGAACAGAAGGTTGGGAAAAACGACATAAATTCTGAGCCAGTAATATACAAACAATAAAAGAACGCCCAAGATTAAGTCATCTAATCCCCGAAGTCCAACCCCCCAAAGTCATTGAAGACTCAGCAAAGCTTGCGGACTCTGTTCGCGATGACCATGAATATGAAAAGACAGCGCTTGATCTTGGATTAACTGCCTTGGATTACTCGGTCTTTAATTTTACTAAATATTAACCCAACTATTAAGAGAACTAATGCCCATAAGTGCTCGTCTATAAAGCCAACTACTTTGCTTGCAGTAGACAAAAGCCAGCTAACAACACCCCCTAATATACCCGGTAAAGCGTTCACGGCTTTACTGGCTAATTTTTTTAATAAATTCGCAAGATGATCAAGCTGTTTTTTTACCCATGATTTATCAGGTGGAGGCGATGGTGGCGAGGCACTGGACTTTGACCTCCACCGCCGCCTGTAAATAGCCAACACCAGTGTACTTATTGCAAATCCTAAGGCTGTTATAACGCTTACTAATGTGACTCCTTGCTCTCTAAACAGTGTTTGGATTCGTTCTGCTAGCGTTGTGTTTTCATATAAAATTTTTCGGATAGTTTCTCTATTCTATTCACTTGATTCGTAATTGGTCTCGGTTAGTAGTTAGCACTTCTAGTCTTGCTGATCTCTCTTGTTCAAGATCTTTTAGTCTTTGGGTTATTCTTTCTTTAATATCATGCCCTAAGTTGGCGTCATCAGCCTCAACGAGTTTTTCTTTTTCTCTTCTTATATGCCCATCTAGTTCACCTAGTTTTGCTAAATTGTTTGTTAATTCGCCTCTGATGGTTCTTAAAGCATGATAAAGGGCCTCTATTTCTCGCATGGGTAGCGGTGAGTCGTGTATAGTCTTTAACGCTGTTTCTTCTGAAAAACTGGATTCTGCTTCTATTACATTTATTAATTCACCTGCTGATTGATTTAATTCTTTAAGTTCCATGTTTTGCATTGGTTATCTGTTGGGAGTTCTTGCAGTGTGTTTTGAAGTTTAGCAACTAGACCCGCCCTAATTTTGGCCTAACAAGCCACAGGCGATTTTGAGCTTTCACACTGAGTCTATTTTCTAATTGAACCCCGGCTAAAAACTTGATGGGTCTTTTTTAGTTGTAGCTGAACAAGTTGTCCTTAGGCCGCTCCTCACAAACAAATGGTCATCTTTTACTTCAAAATCATTAGGGTCTTAAAATTCGGGAGGTTCTTGGCCTAAACTTTGGTATAATGATCTGACCTTACTTCGTTATTTATAACCGACTTGTTGTAATGTACTCCCGATTTCTGCTAATTCATCATGCAATGAGAGCCCCGAGCGATGCCGCTCCCAAGGGGAATCACTCAGTCGTCTCCACGATCAAAAACATCATAATCTTCATCTTCAATGCCTGCCATGTTTCTTTAATAATTAATTTTTTTATTTTGTTTTATAACAAAATGTTACATGCATATGGCTCGATTCTTGACCCGCATAGAAGACTGAAAGAACCCTTTGGCGTGAAGGGAAATAAACGGAATATTACTGTTCCAAATAATCCATCTACTATTGATGCAGATCAAATTCTTACTGTCAAATTTCCGGACCTAGGAGCAGATGAAAGTGATTGTCCAGGCTCTGCGCGTCTTACTTTCAAAATAGTACCGATTCAACAACAGACACAAACAGGACAGTTGTCCAGAATTTGGGGCGGGCAATTGTTAAGAAAATTTCTATAAAACTTGAGGGGCAAGAAATATTTTCTTTACACAATGCAGACATATTTTTAACCTATTCTGATCTATGGCTAACCGGGAATGAAAGGGCTGATCTTGCGTTTCAAGGAATCGAAAATGAAGAAGCACTAAAACATAGAATAGGCGCTGAAGATACTAAAGACGGCAAAAAGTATGTAGCCGTAAAGTTTGCGTATGGAAATCGCTTTTCCATTCCCTTAGATTTTGAGTTGTTAAAAGCGCATGCGCCATACTTTCAAGAGCATTAAAAGACAGACTGTCATATGAACAACTTTAACGAATACAAACGTGTTATCAGATCAACAGACACCGAAGCAATGTACAGCATTTCTGACATCTCGTTAGAGTTTGACGTTGTTAGCAACCCTAATTTAGCAAGGCTGATTGAGCAACAATATCAGTCAAAATTAGCAATATAATTACGAAAGAGTGATTCATCATACAACATATCCCAGAAGCAGGGCAGACACTATATGGAATTTTAGTTTTAGTGTCGCAGCATAGATCGCTTAAAGGTATTTATTGCTGTGTGAAGATGAAGAACCGTTCAAAAGAGCAAGTGAAAAGTTTTTTAATCCTAAAATAGCGAAAGTGCAATGTACAATTGATGGTAGTCCTAACCAAATCTACGCTAGCGGCTTAGACCTTATCATCATTTTGACGAAATAAGAAAATTGTTTGGGGTGGGGAGGGGTAGAAGTCTAACAGCAGACCTTGTGTCTAAAGATTTACATCTTCACAATGTTAGGCTTGATGATTATTTAACAACGAAATACGGTTTATGATTGACCTAAGGTCAACAGAGGATAATCATTGCATGGAAGCGGGAGAAACTGTGAGAGACGTAATAAACATTCAAATTGATAAAGAAGAAGAAGCCGATAAACCGCTTAATGTACATTTGTTTTTAATATATGATGCGCAGCTGAATATTGAAAATAACAGATTAAAAGATATACAATACTAAATTATTTTATTTTATAAAAAGCATGTCTGTTCAAGTTTATCCAAATGTGCCTACAGCGCCGCCAAAAGAAGAGATAGTAGAAACCCCTAACATAAAAACCTTTAGATTAACAAACATTACGCAAATGCAGCAATACTAGAGCAAGACCTTTCAAATACAGCAAAACCAACGAAGGTATTCTGCTGCCTTTAATGCTGTTACATATGTTAATACTGGAGCATCGACTATAAGTGCTCTATCAGCAGGAACGAGTGTTGGTCTCTTAGCAACGGCATAGGCGTACCCGCAGCTTTACCTCTAGGAGGTTTGTCTTAGCTCTCGGTCTGTGTTCATTAGCTGTAAGTGCGGCTGGCAAAAAATTAAAAACTAAACTCCAAAAGCACACAGCTATGGTTCAACTAATAACGGCTAAACTTAGTTCGTATAAACTGACAATAAATAAAGCGCTTGTTGACTCAAACATCACGGATGAAGAATTTAATCGTTTACAGGCCGATTTTTGATGACTACAAAAGACAAAAGTTTGATCTTCAAAGAAAGGCGAGGGCAAGTTTTTCTCAACAGCCAGACGCCGAGCAGATAAAAAAGGAATGCTTAAAAAAAGTAAACGAGACTTAAACCTGCTCTAAACAGCTCACATTAACAACACCAAAAGGTGTTTATACTTTATTTATGAGTCCAAGCGCAAAAAGACCGTTGATATTGATTCTGATTAAGCCGTTGTATTTTTTTTAATTTAAATAAATATGTTGGCTTAGAAAAGAAAGACAGCATGGCTAAGATATATGAAGGACAAGACGAATTTTTTGAAGGAATGCTCGAGAGAGAGCGTTTATATCAAGAGCACTGAATGATATTGATTTAGAAGTCATTGACCCAAACAAACGTACAGGCAAGTGTTGTTCATGCTATTTCTCAAGTTCCGGGTAAACTAACAATAGACCCACCAGTTAAAGTAATGTTAGCTTTTTTAATCGACTATGTAACAATAATGAAGAAAACCTAGAAGTCTGGGTCTCGACTAAACAACAGACTATTCTTTCCTCTAATGACTTAACACCCGATTGGGCAGACAACTGCTTACACAGTTTGACGCTGCCGCTGAAGAAGCTAAAATGAGAGGCTCTGGTTGGTCAGAGGCGCAGTCTTAGAGATTAGATTAAAACAGGCTAGTATGCACCGATTGTAGGCAAGGCTTACATTCCGCTACCTCGGGAGTTGGTTTTAAAGAGAGCAGTTTTAAACATAAAAAATTCAGACAACAAATGTTTCATGTGGTTGTTTCTTGCAAGGCTGCATCATGTCCGCGACCACGCAGAGAGAGTGACTAACTATCGGCAATACACCAAAGATCTTAACTTCATGGAATATCCTTTCCTGTTAGTGTAGACCAAATTGATCAGTTTGAAGAACAAAACAACCCAATAACTGTTAATGTATACACATGGGATGAGGAAACAAATTGGTGCCAATTAAAGTGTCCAAGAACAGTCCAACAATAGGCGAACCAGCCAAAAGTCATGTGGACTTACTCCTAATGTTTTCGCCAGCAGGGCTGCCCCATTACACATTGATACGAACAATGAGTAGACTAATGCAGCATACTTCAAAAGATCATGGCAAACAAGAATTCTGTAGAAAATGTTTAACAAGAATGCCATCTGTTCAGCCGCGAGCGAACATAAGAAACATTGTAAAAGTTCTGTAGACTGTAAGACAGAACTAACTACGCCCCCGCCAGGATCTAAAGTTAGTTTTAAGAACTGGAAACGGCTGCAACATTCTCCATATGTTGTTTACGCAGACTTCGAGTCGCTTATTGTACCTTATGAAGGGCCGGCGCCACAAAAACTTCGAAAAACAGTCTTAATGAGTAATCATCAGATTTGTTCATTTGCCTTCATTATTGTTAGGTCGGATGGCGCTCATTCAAGGCCAGAATTTACAGAGGACCAGATGCGGCTAGAAGATTTTTACAGCGCATGCAGCAAGTGCGTAATGATTGTTCTAATAATCTGAATTTAATCTGAAATCATGATGACGTCTGAAGACCAACAACAGTATGCCTCAGCCACTCACTGTTGGATTTGTGGTTTAAGCCTCTCATCAGACGCAGCGAATCCAACAGTAAGAGACCATGATCACATTAGCGGAAAGTTCAGAGAGCTGCGCACAACAAATGCAATCTCCAACTAAAGTTTGAACCAAAGACATGGAAGCTGCCCATCTTCTTTCATAACTTGCGAGGTTACGACTCTCATCTTATATTGCAAGCAGTTAACCAACGCCTTCAGGTAGCAAGCATTGCACAGTCATCAGAAAAGTACATGTGCTTTAATCTAAATAACATGTCTTTTTATGACTCTATGCAAACACATGATGGGATCATTAGAGTCACTGGCTATGCCCTTAAAGTCCTGCCCAATAACGGAAGAATACTTTGACCCAACTCTCGTTAGAAAGGCGTTACCCTTATGAGTACATGAACAGTTGGGAAAGGTTTGATGAAGACACACTTCCTCCTAAAGGCGCGTTCTTTCTAGTCTTAGAGGAAAGGACATCAGCGATTCTGATTACCAGCATGCTCAAGATGCGTGGCAGAAGTTAGATTGTAAAACGATGGGAGACTATCATGATTCCTACTTGATGGCTGATGTATGTTTGTTGGCGGACGTCTTTGAAAACTATAGAAAACCTGCATAAAACATTATAGCCTGGATCCTGCGCATTACATTTCTGCGCCTGGGATGAGCTGGGACGCTTTCTTAAAGTTTACTGGAGTACAGATTGATTATTGTCAGATTTACCAATGATTCAGATGATTGAAAACGGTTGCGTGGGGGAATTAGTATGGCGTCGCATCATTACTGTAAAGCAAACAACAAATACTTGGACGACTAATGATCCGAGTAAAAGGTCTAACTATCTCATGTAATTTAGACGCAAACAATCTGTATGGTTTGGCAATGGCGCAATCACTTCCGTTACGTAACTTCAAGATGTACACAGGTACGAATAATATTCAAAGGCATTAAAGTGGTTGAACAGTTTAACGCCTGATCAGCAGCGCGGCTTCATTCTAGAAGTTGACTTAGAATATCCTACATGAACTCCATGACCTCCATAATGACTATCCATTAGCAGCAGAAAGTCTAAAGATGGATCCAAGAGAACCACCTAAAACTTGTGCCTAATCTTCAAGGCAAAAAAAATTATGTCTGTCATTACAGACTTCTACAATTTTATTTAAGACATGGTTTGAAGTTAACAGCTGTCCATCGTATAATTGCTTTTGATCAAGAACAGTTCATGAAACCATACATCATGAAGAACACTGATCTCAGAACTAAATCCGCAGATGCTTCAGAAAAAGACTTTTTCAAGCTGATGAACAACAGTTGTTTCGGAAAGACTATGGAGAATCCGCACAAACGTAAAGATGTCAGATTGGTTACCAAAGAGAACGAAGCAATTAAGCTGACTTCAAAACCTAATTATCAGGACTTCAGAAGATTTCAATGATCAGCTTTTTGGCATAATGATGAAAAAAAAGAAAGTCAAATTAGACAAACCTGTATTTATTGGTTACTGTTTTAGAATTATCAAAGCTTTGATGTTAGAGTTTCTTTATGACTACTTTAAGCCCTCCTATCCTGAGTCCAGAGTACTTACACAGATACAGATAGTTTTGTTATAGATATCCCTACTGAAGACATCTATAAAGACATGGAATTAGAAGTGGCTAAAGGTCATGCAGGATGGTATAACACGTCCGATTATCCTAAAGACTCGCCTTTACATTCAATTACTAACAAGAAGGTTTAGGAAAGATGAAGGATGAATTATCTGGAAAGGTGATCAAGGAGTATGTGGGGTTAAGGTCGAAAATGTACAGTATTTCGAGCCAGGAGAAAATCATTAAGAAAGCAAAGGGAATATCTCGCAGTGTTGTGCAGTCAAACATATCACATGACAACTACAAAGAAGCATTGTTTGGCAATAAGACTTTTCATCATGACAACGTAAAACTGCGATCTAATCTACATGAGATCAACACAACTGTTGTAACAAAGAAGTCATAGATAGAACAAACACAAAACGGGTGTTTGTTAATCCGGAGTTTCATATGCAATCGGGCACTGGAGGACCGCATAAACAGGGGTTTTTATATTTTTTCATCACTTTTATTATAAGATCAATCAATAGCTTCATCCAATTCATTAAATCTTTTCTCATGTTTGCTTGACGAGTTCGAATTTTTTTTATTATTTCAAGATATTCTTTTTCCCAATTTGGGGGTTTGAGTTGTAGGTGATCGGATGATTTAGCATGCATTGATTAATCCTCGAAAATGTTTCCTTAATAGCATTACACGCCTGAAATGATTCCGTATCATTTTCAAGGTCTCTTCCTTTACTATTCTTGTTTCGTTCTGCGCTTCCTTCTGGCCTTCCATTTTAAAACCAAAATATGTTTACGTAAATTAATTAAAGCGGAACTGTGTCTGGCGGAATTAATCTGCAGTTCTTCTTTCACAAAAGATCTTTGAGGAGCTGGTTGTTTTGTTGTGTCAGTTTCTCGTAATAATACACGGCGATTCATTTTTACAATTCTTTTTATTTCATATGGATCAATACTCCAAATTGGATCGGTTGCCCTGATGCAAGTGTCCCCTTCTGCTTCCCCCGGTAAATAAAGGTACCTTACTTTCAATCCAAATGGTAATAGTTTGCCGGATGAAGACTCTCCTTCAGCAGCATTTATTGTTTTTCTTTTGATTGCTTGTACTGTTTTAGGCCTTTAAATTCTTCATTATTCATTGCGCGCAAAACTGAGGGCAGTCTTCTAACCCATTCTGTGTTGCGAGAGTTTGTCAATCAGCTCTCTGTGATACTGTAGGAAAAAGTCTTTCAGCTAACTGTTTGTTAAAGTTTTCAACTAAAGCCTGTGATCTGTGAACTCCCGAATGCCTCTTCTAATAGTAACTCTGTGTTTTAACAATAATTGATTCACTTGGCCTTTAAATTCTTTTCCATCACAACTTGAATCATGCGAGGATAAGTTAGCGGCCCTCGTTGGTATATCATTGTATAGCGACAGCAACAGCAGAAGCACTCTTTTGTGTTAATGGTTCGCATCTTTGTATCTTGAAGCCATGTCAATGACTGTGAGTGCGTACTTAAATCTTTTTCGTCTAATCCATCAGAGGGTAAATATAGAAGATCCATTTGATGGGTGTCGTTCGGTATTGTATTAACAAAGTGTGGTCTCTGTATTCGTCTAGGGGCAGGTAAATAAATTTGCCAAATCGCTTGTTTAGATAACCATTCCCTTTGCTGTTTGTTCACTAACTCCTGCCGCTTGGCTTAGCTTTTGTATTGCTGTGATGCCCTTCCAATATCCTTGGGCGAATAATAGATTTTGTTCATTTTTATTCAGCCAATATTATGTGCAACAAAATACACGACGGTCATACCAACGACAATAAACCCGATTTCTTGCATCTTTTGTTTTTCTGATGGTTGATAAAAGTCACTGAATTTTGGTGGGGGCAATGTCTCGATTGGTTTGCCTGTTACAAGATAAATTGTTTTATTGCTTGATCAACATTTTTAAATGTGTAAGCTGCATGCCCCTGTCTTTTCAGTGTGTCAATAATAAAATCTAACTGCTCAATCTCTGCCTTTCATAGGCGTCTTGTGCAGCTGCTAGTTGCTCCATAGCTTTGTTATGTCTTTTTCTCTCGCCGTCATTCCCCAGTTTACTAAATGCGAAATTACTTCCGCTAAAAGCAAGCGCATTAACCACAGCGCCGCCTATCATTATTGCGAGTGAAGCCATTTTTTATAAATGTATTTTTTTTCTTACATATATTATATTGTCTGGAATTATTCCTTGCTTGACTAGAAAATCTTTCGTGGCAACCGAAGCTGCAATGATAGCAATTAGCTTTGCTGAATCCTCAAAGTCTAGTTTGCCAAGATCTGCTGGTTTAATTCTTAACAGCTTTTACCAAGCATTGAGTATCCTACACTTAGGCCTCCAATAACAGCAGAATGGTATACAAGGTTGGTAACAGTTTTTTCGGTGCTCATTTTATAAAATAAAATAATTATAATTATTAAAAAACATGAACAGTGATGATCTACTACAGCTACAAGGCGGCCTAAACCTTCCCGAACTTATGAATGACCAAGTTGATGGCCAAGCTGTTTATGCCCCAAAAGAGAGGTTGTATTCTTTGGCAGCGTGTGGAAAAACAAAACAGTTCCTCGGAACTGAATTCAGCATTGAACAGATTCACAGATGTCGCCGCAAGACATTTTAAAGTATCATAACAGGTATGAAGCGCAGCTGGGGTCTAGAATGGTGAAAAGTGTGGGCAAACGGTTCTTAGTTTGTACACTAAACTAGTCAGTAGATTTGCCCCCATTGATTCTGAACAGGATTTTAATGTATGATTTAACGCAGGATCCAGTTTTAACAAAGTCATTAAGTCTCTAGGGTGTGATCTTATTACAGATTTGGAACATTGTTATCGCCATTAATCATGGATTAATAACTTTTAATCATATAGATTTTAATTTCCCTTCAAAATGAACGAGCTGGAAAATCAGCAAATCAGAAAACACTGAATCAGGTGGAGAAAGTAACCAAGCCAGAAAATCAGCAGAAAACGCTGAATCAGGTGGAGACCATTAAAAATCCTGGGCGTGTTGAAGCAGGAAAAAAATTAGCAGAGTGGAACAGACAAAAAAAATTAATGTTACAGAATATAACTCATCATGAAAACAAACACCGCCAACGCCAGAACAAGTTGATTCAATGCCCGCTATAAAAACTCCATGTGAACAAGGGCCCCAAAGTCTTCATGGAATATTGAACTTAAAACTGTTGCTATTTTTGGCGCCATTGCTGCTGTTGGGGGCGGTTATTACGGTTATAAAATATATAACCGATGGCAACAGAAACAAAAGCAATCAAAAAATCTGAACCATTAAATACAGAAAGAGACAACTGCACGCCAAAACCGCCAATAACAAAGCATCATTTGATCCATTTCAAATGAATAATATTTTAAGAACTTAATTTTAAATTTTTTTATAAAAATAGATCATGGCGTATTATAAAATGATAAAGTCAATAAATAAAGACATGGAGTCTATAAAAGACATTTCCATAGACCAGAATTGTAATCAATGCGGTTGCTTCGGATGTAAGACCTTCCTTAAGATCTATGCAGAGAACGCTGAGCAAGACATCCTCAACGATGACGCGTTTTTTGAGGCGTGTGTGTACTATATTAGACATCTACTATTTAAGATAAAAACATAGCTTGTATTTTTTTGATAATTATAAGATAACTTAATAAGAAATTGGTTGTACTTAAAGGATGACTTAATCAAGAACTTATCAAGAACTTGATCAAAAACTTATTAAGAACTTAATTAAGAACTTGATCAAGAACTTATTAAAAACTTGGGGATAACTTAAGAATGACTTAAGGACAACTAGAAGTAACTTAAGTAAGAACTTGAGAATAACTTGTTAAAAACTTAGAAGGAACTTGAGTGTGTGCATGCGTGGGTGGGGGGTGGGGCAGGTGGGGTGGGGGGTGTGCATGCGTGGGGGCAGGACAAAACAAACAACAAACAACAAACACACATAGACAGTCCAGGGGTGGGGGTGGGGGGGGGCGTGCGTGCGTGGGTAGGCCAAAACACACAACAAACAAAAAGTAGAACTCCTAGGGCCACTTCTTGCTTTGTGACTAAACAGGCTGTGTCTCGCGCGCAACCTCAATCAACCCCAAGTGATCACATAGGGTCGTTTGGTCTAGTTTGCCGCTGAGCTTTGCAGGTGCTGCCGCGCTTTGTAGTCAAGCGATCACATAGGGTCGTTTGACCTAGTTTGCCACCGAGCTTTGCAGGTGCTGACGTCATTGGCGGCAAGCGATCACATAGGGTTGTTTGGCCTAGTTTGCTGTGCTCCTCTTTTCTCAACCAGGCTTGCAACTGGCTTTTGGCAGAGTTACAGCAATTACTGCTGTAGCCAAGCTTTTATGGCGGCTCTAATCGCCAGTAGTAGTACATCCGTCATTGTATATTTGGAGCATTTATATGAAGATAGTGCTGGCCACACACTACATCCTCTCCATACTGGTAGATGTACTAAGGTCTGCCTAACCCTATCTAGTTTTGCCAGAACCCCCGAAAATCGCCATCCAGTTGCATAAGTTTAATAATGTGTTTGGCGTTTGCTACACAGTTCATTTTATACTGATTCCTAGCTTGTGGAATTTAGGATAGTTATAAAAACACACAGAAAGTTGAATGAGTTTCCTAGCATACGAATCAGACATGTTCACCTGCGTCTTAAGAAATAAACGCCATGTTTGATGCGTTTTTTTTTTTTAAACATGACTTGGGCTGTCTCAAGCCAACGCCCAACAATCAACGCGTGATGATTGTTTTGCTTTGGCCAGCTTTCAACAATGCAGCACCATTTATTAAATAAGAACCATCTCATCGATAGTCAAACACATATTAAAACTGGCTATAATTTTGTTCAGCAATATTGCCTTCAACGTTTTCATTTCCTTGAACCAACAAACCTTTAAGATAGTCGTCCATTTCCAAAGCAGTCGGTTCCCTTTTTTCTTTTTCTGTTCCTTCTAGGAAAGCAATACTTCTTTTCGGTTTCAGCGGTAACGAACATGCTTCACCCCGTTCTTTTTTCAACAAATACTCTGACATGCAAGTATGGTAAAACTTGTGGTGTTCAATGGCGAGAGCCTGCTCTTCAGTGAAAACGGGTAGCCATTTTTTAGAATAAGACACCAAGCACAGTACACAGCGAAGTAAAAGCGTCCTTGCAAGTCCGGAAGTCAGTAGAAGAATGATGAAACCGGTGTTGGAAACTGGTCATGTGAGCGCTTTAACAGCGCCCTCAGGCGGCAGAGAAAAAGATGATGAAATATATTGTAATGCGCAAGCGCCGGCGTGAGGGAAGTGGGGTGAGGGGAGGAGCGGGCAGCAGTATTGATTTTTGGCCTCTCAGTTTGACAGCAGGTGTGAGGCGCGCGCGCGCGCGTGTATGAGTGTCTGTCTGTGCCCATGTGTGGTGTGAGTGTGTGTGTGTGTGTGTGTGTGTGTGTGTGTGTGCGCAATTGACAACATGTATGTCCGTCTGTTGTGTGCCTCTCTCTCTGTGAGTCTGTCTCTGTCTGCCTGTCTGTCTGTCTGTCTGTCTGTCTGTATATCTGTCTGTCTGTCTGTCTGTCTGTCTGTCTGTCTGTCTCTCTGCATGTGTGTGTGTTTGTATGTGTGTGCATACGTGCGTGCGTGTATTGCGTGTGTGTGTGTGTGTGTGTGTGTGTGTGTGCGCGCGACGTATTTTGTGAAACGCAGTGTCTCAGCCAAGTTTTAGTTTGGTGACTGTCTCTGCAAAAATGATGGTATTGAAAATGACTGTCTGCGCGAAAATGATTAGGAAAACATAGTTTGAAGTCTACTTGTCAGAGAACAGTAAACCTTTATTCTGGGCCACTTTCGCCCGAAAACTGGTTTGAGGGCGAAGGTGGCCCAGAATGAAGGTTTTACTGTTCTCTTAGGAGCATTGGGAGAAATCCTTAGAGGCACTAGATTGGCTTCTACAGACCATGTATAATACGTTTTACAGTGATTAGTTTGTTTTGCTCTTCAAACTGAGATATACTTTCTATACTTACTGGAAAGGTTATGTTATCAAAGTTCAGCTCTTGTTTGTATGCTTCATAATTAGAAACTCTGTTTGCATGATTTTTGACAGGATGCAAGTGCGCTAAAACACACCACATAAAACACATGTTGTCAGAATTATGTATGTTTAAGACTGCCCGTTTTAACTCTAACTCTTTTTGGAAGAGAAATGTAAGAATTGCCGACTATAGGATAGAACTTTGTTTGTCTCAATTTGATTTCAAGGACTGTTCCTTCCGACCAGCCAGAACCCCTTAACTTTGCCTCCTCACTTGTGTGGTTAAACTGTGTAAGCATGTAGTCGGCCCAGTTAGAATTAAAGTCGTGATAGCTGATTACTTCTTTCTGCCTTGTGAAACCCAGACTGGCATGTTAGTATCATCAGGCGTTAATAATCAATCAGAACAGCCAACAACACTTTTGCTGGCGGCTCCATCTGAAGAGACTCTGGATTTTAGAGATAGCATGTGCCACTCTTTCATGAACATTTGTGGGGTTAATGATGTCCATGTCCGCCTCACTAAACATATCGCTTAATTGTTTGTCACTACTGAATATTTCTTCCATCGTATATAGTTTTCTGTCCCCGGATTTACTTGTGGTCGTCATTTTTAAAGCCAAAATATTTACGTAAATCAAAAAATAAATGTGTATAAAAGTAAGTAAAAACAAGCTTTTTATTATTCGCCCAAGCGTTGCAACACGTCAAGACACGTTAACCTCACAATAACACCTGCTAATATTTAGCTTTTTCTGATCACTACAGTCAATGTTTATCACTTTGATTGCTTCGTTAAACAGTTCACTATGATCTTTTATTATATTGTCTATATCATCCTCAAACCCAAATTCACTAAAATCAATGTTTAACACTTTCATTGTCTCGTCAAAAGTTCATTGCACTTCTTTAAATCAGATTCGCTGAGTTCGACAGTCATTTTTAAATCTAAATAAATAAAAAATAATTTTAAATTCAGCTGTTATTCATAGTTCACCTTTTCTAATTGTAAAAACTGTTCAGGATCGCGCTGGAAATTGAAAAAGACAGTTTTCGTACAGGGGTGGAAAAAACTAAAAACGAAAACCGTCAACTGAAACAACAGCTTCAAACGTTAACGAGAAACATAGAAAAGAACCAAAACGAACAAGAACAGTATTCAAGGAGGTGGAACTTAAGGTGTTTGGACTCAAAGAAACAGCCGACGAAAACTGTAACTGACGAGTGTCTTCGTCTATTCAATGATCGGGTGAAAGTCACGACACGGGAGAGGATATTCCAGGTGGCCCACCGAGCGCTGGCTTCCATGCCCCAGGGAACAGCTACACCATCGTCGCCGACAACCTCCACAGGCGACAGCGGAAGACCAGACCACAGGCCATCATCGTCCAGTTCGCCAGTCGCAGAGTACGGACCTCATCATTAAAAACAGAGGGTGCTGGCCAAGTCTGGTGTTGTGGTTACTGAAGATTTGACGTACAAAAACTTAAACTCCTCAAAAAAGCCCAGGAACATTCTGCCACCACCAGTGCATGGACATCTAACTGTAAAGTGATTGCCATGCTGAAGAACGGAAAGAAAGTACGTGTGGATATTGACACAGACCTCGACTCCTTCTTCGCAAGAAACATGTAAAGGTGGGGGTGGGGGGGGAGACTTTGGCCGGGGGGGGGGGGGAGGTTACTTACACAGTAAAGCATATGTGTGCATAATATATAAGTAAATACATGAAATTATATAGTTACAGTAAAAGCTAAATAGTTAATCAAAGCAGATTGAAACAATCAGAGGGCTGGGGGTGAGGTGGAATCGTCGACGGGGCGGTTAACGAAGCAAATAACATACCCAATTCACTTTTGAGTCGGGGGGGGAGATAGGAGGGGTAAGCAACAACAACAACAACAACAACAAAAGTGGAGAGGGGGGGGGGGGGGGAGAAGGGTATACTTCAATAGTCAAATCCCAGATCCGGTTTGGGTCGGGAAGCTCAAATACAGACAGTGACAAGTGTTTATGTTTTTGTAAAAATCTATGACCAAGGATAATCCCAAGGACTATCAGCAATAAGTGAAACGGTATGAGCCCTGCAACTACTGTGCTTTTGGATGAACGCTGCAAATACTGTGTTTTGGTTGAACTTTGCAAATACTGTCCTTTGGTTGTTGGAGACACTTGGATACACACCAGATTGTGAACAGAGACCTGTGCATTCGGTAAAAATGTAGGATGTGTGTGTGCGTGTGCGCGCGCACGTGTATTGTGTGTGTTTGTTGAGTGTGGGTGGGGGGGGGGTGCGTGTATGTGTTTGTGGGTGTGGCTCAGTGCATTTTGTGGGTAAAGGTGTGTATGCACGTGTGAGTGCATGTATGTGATTGTGGTGTTTTACGCAAAAAATGTGCGTGTACTTTTTGTGTGCGTGTATGCAGGCAGGTATGCTAAATGTACACGCATCTTGTAGATGGCGCCAGAGTGTGGTGCGTGTCAAATGGCATGTGTGTGTGTGTGTGTTTGTGTGTGGGGTGTGCGAGTGTTTGTGTGTGTGTTGTGAGTGACTGTGTGTTGTACGTGTGTGTGTGTGCGGGTGTGTGTGTGTGAGGGGTATGTATGTATGTGTGTGTGTGTGTAGACGCGTGTATTTATGTGTGTGTGTGGTGGGTTTGTGGTGTGTGTGAGTATGAGTGTGTTGGGTGTGTGTGAGTGAGTGTTTTGGTGTGTGTGTGTGTGTGTGTTTGTGTGGGGTGTGTGTGTGTGTGTGTGTGTGTGTGTGTGTGTGTGGGGTTTGTGTCTGAGTGAGTGTGTGTGTGTGGTGGGGTGTGTGTGTGTGTGTGTGTAACGTGGGTGTGTGAGGGTTATGTATGTGTGTTGTGTGTGTTTTCATGTGTGTGTGTGCATGGGTTTTTTGGGTGTTGAGTGAGTGAGTGTGCGTGTGTGGGTCTGTGTCTATGTGTAGGTGTGTGTGGGCATGTTGTGTGTGTGTGTGTGTGCATGTAGACGCGTGTATACAGGTGTTCTCTGATGGATGTGACGAAGCGTCTGTACATGGAGTAGTAAAAATGTATGGCTGTGAAGGTATATTGGGGTACAAATGTTGACATAAACCACTTGTGGTGCTGACGGAAAGCAGCCGACCACCGGCCTAATGTAATGCGTCGCTTGGTAACATGTGAATGATTACCGTCCAAATGTAACCATGGGTAATATATAATATTTATAGTCTGCATTGAACCACCGACCTGATGTGATCATTGGGTGATGGTTGTTGAAAATTATTATAGGTCATAGGTTTGCATTGATTGATAATATTGTTCTTGATCAATGGTCGAATGCAAGGTATAGTTAATGAACTCAGGTTGATAGAATTGCAACTGATGTATAGATATAATTGACAACATGTACCTGTTTATAATCACAGTCTGATGCGATTCATGGATTGATCATAGGTAACTCCCAGCAGGCTTCACTAAAAGCATCAAAGGCGTCGACCCCTTGATCCTCCCCCGCCCCTCCCTTCCATCCCTCTCTCCCGCCCGCGTCCCCCTCATTTCCCCTTCCCAATATAATATGAGTTGTTCTTCGCCAAACAGGTGGCCGGGCTGGAGTATGGGCGACAATGGGTTCGGCCTCCCCCCGCCCCCTTTCTTCCTCCCCCCTGCCCTTTCAAATAGATCTCCATTCTCCATTTTTCCCTTTCAAGTGATGGGCTTTTGAATAAACATGAACCATCACCAGGATTTGAATTTGATGGTGATGGGCTAGTAGACATGGAACTAGTTTGTTTTTTTTTTCTCTCTGAGGAAGTGGAAGTGTTAGGTATTCTACTGTTTGCTGGTGTCACAGCGTCAAGTGCACATAAGGCGCGCGTGCGCACACACACAAAAGGTATACACAACTGAAAAATTTAAATTGTACCTTGACATCTTCATGTGATATGCTTGTACACAGTCTATACATTTCTTTGTTTCATTCTGTCGGCTGCTGCTGAATGTTCTTTTTTTGACAGCTTTCATCAGTCATTTTTCATCTGATCAAGTTCCATTGTGTTTCCGAAAATGTGTATGCAGTTTAATCTAATTTAAAGTTTCTATCCATTCAATATGTTTAATTGTCTCGTCTATGTTGATACCTTTATTTTTTTCCCCAGGTGTTTTGTAATGATTCATTACGGTTTTGAATATATGAATGTTCATTGGGCCAAATGGCATAGTGAGTGGGTGTAGGCAGTTCAAATTAATGAAGATATTTTGTCAATTATGTATGTATGACACTGAACATGGACTTTTGGGGGAAGTTGGATTGTTGTTGACCTCACTTGTATGTATACATGTATGTGTGTATATATGTGTGAAAATGTGTGTGGTGTAGTATATATAATATATATATATATATAATATATAATATATATAATATATATATATATATATATATATAATATATATATAATACTATGTTTGAAAGTTTGACAAAAGCAAATGTAGCTCATAGAGTAATGAACAAAAATGATGATTTCAAAATTTGCACTTTTAATTGCAATGGCTTAAATGACATTAACAAGAGAAGAGATGTGTTTGATTATCTTCGCAAAAGTAAGGCTAGCATATACTTTTTACAGGAAACACATTTAAGGAAGCCAATGAAAACTATATAAGTACTAATTGGGTTTATAAAATTGTGGTTACAGGTACTGAAACAAATAGAAATGGTGTTGGTATTCTATTTAATAACAATTTGAATATAAATTGTATACAGTATTTAGGATCCTGAGGGTTGCTTCATTGTAATGGATATAGAGTTCTTAAATAAACGTAAAACACGGTCAATGTATATGGCCCAAGCAGTGGGATAGCCCACAGTTCTTTGAGAGAATAGTACAAAAAATTGAGGAAATGGATAATGATTTCATTATTGCAGCTGGAGACTGGAATTGTGCCCTTGATCTCAAGACTGATGTGCGCAATTATTCAAGCGGTTACCAACAGACCTAAAACACGGAAAAAAATTCTTGACATAATAGCCAGTATGATTTAATTGATGTGTTTAGGAATTTTTATCCAATGAAAAGGGCATACACATGGCGTAAATTTAACTCAATAAAACAAGGCCGGCTTGATTATTTCCTGACTTCCCAGACACTCATACCAGAGATAAGAGATGCAACTGTAGATAGTGGCTACCGATCTGACCATTCTTTAGTTTCACTGGGGTTGAGAAAAGATCAGTTCAAAAGGGATAGACCGTTCTGGAAATTTAACAATACACTTCTCCCAAAAATGATAAATACATAGCAGAAATAAAACAGAAAGTTTTGGGGTAAAAAAACAATATGCGTTACCATTTATAATACTGAAGAACTTAGTAATGTTCCAAATAATGAATTACAATTCCAGATTACCGAACAATTGTTTTTCGAAGTGCTTTTGATGGAAATACGGGCAAAACTATTGCCTATTCTTCACACAAAAGGAAAACTGAGAAAGAAAGGGAAAGTAATCTCACTAAAGAAATACAAGCCTTGGAGGGCAATGTAAGTGAAGATAACATACAAGTACTAGAAGAACTAAGAAATGAACTGCAGACACTAAGAAACAAAAAGATGGAAGGGATAGCTATACGAGCAAAAACTAGATGGTTAAAAGATGGGGAAAAAAACAGCAAATATTTTAGCAACTTGGAAAAAAGAAATTTTGTAAACAAATCGAAAGAGTTACCTCGACAAAGGCAATGGTGAAATAATATCAGACCAAGATACAATCTTGTCAGAGGTACAGACCTTTTACCACAATTTGTACAGTTGCAGAGAGGTTAATGAAATTAACCTTAACCACCTTTTGCCAGATGCCCCAGCAATAACTTGTGACGCGAGAGAGAGCATTAAAGGACCCCTCACATACAGTGAGGCTGCAAAAGCACTGAAAAAAATGCAAAATGACAAAAGTCCTGTCAAAACGGATTCACTGTTGAATTCTTTAAGTTCTTTTTTGTAGACATTGGTCACTTCCTTGTCAGATCGGTTAATTCAGGCTACGACTGTGTGTAAAGCACAGACAGACAGAAATAAATATCTCACATCACACACAATCTTACTCCATACGCGTTCTTACCCAGGGATATAACACTTAGACTATTGAAAAAAATACCACCCCTTCTTTATTAAATTATTAGGAAATTTCTACACTCAGAATTCCGGGTGTAGAACAGAAAGAAATGGGGAAAGTTTTAAAAGGTTTTTTCACTCAGCTTAAACATCACTGAAAGATTCTCCCACGTCTTTCCTCGTCGCCTCTCTCCCCTGTGGTTCACCAGGGACGACGTCAACGACCCCAACCTGGGTCTGGGCTCCACGGCTAGCCAAACGTAGCCCGGACCTTCCTTCTGTAAGTCTTCACGACCGGGGCAGCCTCAAACGCCTACGGCAGGGAGCTCCTCCAGCTTCTCACTCCCGTAGCGGAGCATGCCATCTGTACGTCTTCACAACCGGTGCAGCCTCAAACGTCTACGCAGGGAGCTCCTCCAGCTTCTTCACTCCCGTAGCGGAGCATGCCACCTCTACAAACAAAGTCTGGAACACCACCATTACCATCCCAGTTTCCTAACACTTCAATAATAAATTTATCAGCTTCGTCGTCTCCACCTGAAAAACTAACCACCATTCCCTTCCGTCTCCACCTCGGCAATTCCTGAGATAAAATAGGAATAAATAATATTATTTCCAATTCATTTCAACAAACAAGACAATTTTATTATATAAACAACAGCTTGTCTCCTCACACGGCCTCGAACCATCTCGAATCTATAAAACAATGGAAAGAATAATTTTAATATTCTTGTCAAACATATTCATCGTAATACTATTCATAAACCATAAACAAAAACAAGCTGTAAAGAAAATGAAATATTATAACTTAACAACACTAAGTCTTCAACTTACCCCGACCCTCTCTCCCAGACTTACTAGCGTCTACGCTCTCTTGGTCCCAAAACAGCCCTTTTTTTCCCCCCCCCAACCCAAAAAA